>JARQTG010000237.1:0-292947 GCA_030142615.1 Syrista parreyssii
CCGGTGCCACCTCCGAAGGAATGGAAGATCAGGAATCCCTGGAGTCCCGTGCATTGGTCGGCCAGCTTACGGATGCGGTCCAACACCAAGTCCACGATTTCCTTTCCAATGGTGTAGTGTCCACGAGCATAATTGTTTGCGGCATCTTCTTTACCAGTAATCAGCTGTTCAGGGTGGAACAACTGTCTGTATGTTCCAGTACGAACCTCATCTGCAGAATATAATATGAGAATATACCATCGTTCCGAGTATGCACTTATAATGTGCTATCATATTATATATACTCTATGCACAGTATACATCTGTACACACTATACATAAAGTGTATACTATATATACGAACACACCCTGTTTCAATTATTTTGAGGTTAATAACCTACCGACTACCGTGGGCTCCAAGTCGACGAATACGGCCCTGGGTACGTGCTTTCCGGCACCGGTTTCACTGAAGAAGGTATTGAAACTGTCGTCCCCACCTCCAAGCATTTTATCAGACGGCATTTGGCCGTCCGGCTGAATTCCATGCTCCAGGCAGTAAAGTTCCCAACAGGCATTACCGATCTGGACACCGGCTTGGCCAACGTGGACGGAGATACATTCGCGCTAGAAAAGAAATACGGAATTTATTAGTCCTCTTAGCGCAGGGCACCTTATTATTTCGTAGCGGCCCTGTCTTACTATCTACAGTATGCTATTAATGGCTGCGACGCAGGCAGAAATATAATCACGCCGGTATTAAGCTTGAGAATTGAATACAGAGGACTTGGTTCGCAAATAGTAATAATCAGGCGTAGATTAGATTATGGTCTATCTTAAATATGATTGAACCATCGTAAATGGTAATTATTGGATCGTAATACAGCAATTTCATTTAATCATGTAGCATTCCTATTACGGAGCTCTATTCAATTCATGACGGTTGAGGCATTTTGACCTTGAATTGTTTAAAATCGCCTTTTTGAAATATTTCAAGTTAAAATGATGCACTAGCAGTATCGAATAAATTAACTGAAATCACTTAATACTTTATAAATAACTTTTGAAGCACTTTCACAATATTATCAGAATATTTTTCCATATTAAAATTCGTATGCTTAAAATACGAAAATAATGTTGTTAATTTATTTATTTAAACAAGAAAAACTTGTCACGTGTACGAGATCCTTATGGATTTTGAACTTCTTTTATTATGGTAACACTTTTTGTCTTTTCTAAGCTTACCATCTTGGCTGTCTCGAAGGTAACAAGAAACGAAACGAGTATCAAACTGGAACTGTAAAACTGGTTCTTGGATGTTTAGGCGAAGCTGGCGATGGAGCTCGTCTAAACGATCTTAGCGTTCTGATGAATTCGAAAATGATCTCGTGGCTTTTATAGGCTCGGAGTCCGCGTTGGGAATTTCTTATTGGCTGCTCGATCGGAGTCTACGGCACTGGGGACATTTATTTATTCCATGATTTACATGCCGTTCTAAACTCACCATATCCGCCGTTAAAATTTGCATTATTTTCAGTACTATTATTTACTCTCAATATCAACCAAAAATTATTGCTTGTGTTTCAGTAATCGACAAATTCCTCAGTAGTCAAATTCAGGTGATAAACCAGGTGAAAAATTTTTTCTATCAATTCATTACTGGACAATTCTTTTTATTCAGAAATATATACAATTGCTACAGTACAGTACCTTGCCTGTATTTTTGGCTCGGTTTACGTTCAGAAAATTAAATTACTAGTAAATTGAACTGCTCAACATTTGTAGGCAGCTCAGTATTTTCTTAATGCAATGCAAATATGAATTAGCCTTGAACAGTAATGACGTGTCATTACGTAATCGAGCAGTATACCTGGTGAAAAAAATGTATTTCATTTCAAAATCTTATACGTCAGACTTTTGGTAATTTTTAAGTTATTTAGCTGACAAACGTTGGTATCCTGGCGTATGGCTGGACGACAAAAAGGATATTCGGTCGCTCAGACGAATATAGCACGTGGCATGCAGACGGGATGGAAACGAAGAAAATAAAGTAAAATAAGTAAAAAGGAGTACTGTACCCTCTTGAGGGGTGACTATTAATAGACTCAGAGCTTCAAACAGTAACGTGACAAAACTTCTGGAAAGATTCTTATTGTCCCAATGAAGACTCAACTCAGGAAAATTTCCTTTGTTTAAAATTATCTAAATATTCTAAGTTTTTATTATCACGCATGAATTCATCTAAATGTATAGATGCTCTTATCATATTCTATAATTAGGTAAGGACAACGCCCCTATGATTCCATGTGCATTCTCATAAATGTTGAATATTAAAAATAGGTTTACAAGCAACAATTTTCAGTCGACAAAATGAAACTTGAATTAACTTTGTCACACGTATTTTAATACGTAGGCAGTCAGTGGGTGTAAACCTTCACAAAAGATACTTTCCTCTGCCCACAGTGCTACTACCTCAATGATAATTTGGATAATAACAATTTTCGAAGGATCTAAATATATATAATATTTACAGTGCTCATAAAAATGTTTAAAACGTTCAAGTATTTTAAAATGTAACTTTGCAATCTCTACATTTACGTTGTATTATTAAATACAAATAGTAACATCGAATGAAGCCTTCGTACAAATGAAGCGACCATTTTATACTGGAATCTGACGTCATGTATGTACCACATAAGGCGATGAGATCATGTATATACTTATACGTTATAAACCCAACCAAACTATATACGTGCTAGTCCTGTAACGTGGCATATCCTACCTACGCAGGGTATGTTCAATTTATGTACCAATTCCTTTATTGGAATTGTCGACCAGCCTGGTACAGCAATTAAGTAATCGTACCTAGTTACGTCGTTTTACTCTTTATCAACCAGACGAGAAAATTAGATAATAAAATTTATTACCCGATTGCTTGATGATTTTCCAAAAGGGATCTGGTCCCAATATATGTACCATACTTAAATACAGTCCTGCATACAGATCCCGCATCGTGAATGTTTATTCCAAATTATTTATTTTTAAAAATAAATAATGTCCAACGGTAAAAAGAAAATCTCTAAAGTTAATTCTATTCTTACTAGGCTCTGTTAATGATAATTTTGTCCTCGCGCTAGGAACAGAGTTAGGATCCTTAAAGATTTCTTAACCAAATAAATAGTGCAAAGTGTGCACAATTTTTTGGCAAGTTGCCAAATACTTGGCGCGTCACGATCCAGCCAAGTGTAAAATATAAGACGATCTTAAGAAATAGCAGGTATTTTGAAACATCCTCTAGAATCGAAACGTGAGTGTCTCTTCAGTTATAGATACTCGATTGATTCTTCTAAGGAAATAAGGTTATGTTCTGTGTGTAGAGTGGACCGTGATATATCGTCTATAGTTTTTGGAACGACCTGTAGTGACGCGAGGCAAACCAGTACCCTGAAGAATCGTGCTGCAGTTGGTAACCTTATATGGGTAGAGAAACCGTCACGCTATTCAAACGTATCCGAGAGTAGGACGAGGCAAGATGTTTTCATGTCCTACGAAATATACCAATAACGAATAATTTAAAAGATGAGAGCACAAGCAGATGAACAATAGGATTACTATTGTTGTGAAACGTAATAAAAATATTTCGTATCACGTAGATCTCATTGAAATTTATTTTATATTCGTTTAATTAAAGTCTTGACTAATAACTGCTACATAGAAGGCAATATTTTTCAGACTCTTCGAGACGCGGTTCGATGACTCAATAGCTGGAGCGTGACTGTATCATGGCTGCATGGTTATGTAGCTAGCCAGCCTTCAATGTTACGGCCAATAACAATGACGTAAGGTAAAAGACTCTTAATAAATGGATTATATAAATAATCAATATTTAATATGTAAACTTCTGTTTTTACTTGAAGGATACAGTGTACTTACTATTTTTTAAATATTCGGTAAATTCGTTTCAGTTTTGATGTACCTACATATGTATTCCTGAATAATCTATTCTGTAAGATTGAAATGAAAATAGTCATCGGCGATAAATTTTAGGCATTCATCTAATACGAATATATGTAATCATGTTTAGTTAGGAATGATTAAAATATTTTTATTCTTTTTATCGCTGGCTATACAATCTTATATTTTTTAATCAATCTGTTTCAATCGAATGATTGAATATTATCTGAAGAGTCCGTACATCGTGGCTAACATGTGTTTTGCGTATATGTTTATATTAATAAATTGAAAAAATTAAAAATTATGCCTTTACCGTGACAATGCTTAGACACATTGCCGTGACCAGGATTCGAACCTGGGTTACTACGGCCACAACGTAGGGTCCTAACCACTAGACGATCACGGCTATCAAAGGCTGTTGTAAAGGATTTTATATTTTCTTCCTTTCTGCTGAATAGATTTGTTTATCGAAGATTATTTTGTATTCTTTTTTTCAAGCTAAGTAATATTGTACAAATTGGTAATTATTTGTAATATAAATTTGATATAGAACGTTTCATATATAAATATAACTCTTCAAATGTCTGTAGTTGTTAAATACAACATGGAGTTCCAGAGTGCCAGACGCATCAGCTGAAATCCATTTGATTTGATTAGGTTTTACTAGAGAATCTGGTTTGTAAAACAACAAATAATATTAAAAAATATATCTGTTATAAAGAGATATATATTAGTTTTATTTCTTTACAGGTAATGATTTGAAAGTTGACTAGTAACATTGTGAAAACCTGAAAATGCCGTAAGATTTTAAAAATCTAACCTCCGTCATATTTGTAAATTAACATGTTTGTTATTCAGTATTAAATTCTTTACTTTTAATGTTTTAGGATGGGACGCAGTCGTTCTCCGTCTCCAGGAAGACGGAGGGATCGTTCTAGGGAACGTGATCGTGAACGTGATCGACGTAGAAGACGTTCGCGAGAAAGAAGACGCAGGTTTGTATTATTGAGAATTTTATGTGAGGGAACTAATGTGCTAATTTTACTAGCTACAGTTTATTCAGACAGTTCAGAGATTTAGTGATGTATTTTAGAATTAAAGAATTAATCAAATTTTTATATGATATATAGATCAGTGGATCGTGACAGAGTTAAATCAAGGGATCGGGACAGAGAACGAGAGAGAGACCGTGATAGACATAGAAGATCATATAGTAGATCTAGATCTAGAGATCGTGACAGGCCAAAACCAAAATCTAAGCCACCTACAGCAGAACGTCCAGTTATTACAGGTAATTTAGATATATTGATAAAATAATAGTATATGATAATTTGTAATTTATTTCTCTTGGAGCGTGCTCTTTACAGAGTGCTTTTTATGTACTCCGAAAAGACAGTTTGCTTATAAACTTGTTTGATTACATGTTAAATATTGTATACTTTAATATGGTGTAATACTTTATTTTCTCTACACAGTAACATTTAATTGTATATTTATTTTATGCAAAAAAATGCTTAGAAGCCATTATACAGCCTGGAATACTAAGTCAAGATAGATAAATATTCTTTTCAGAGGCTGACCTACAAGGTAAGACTCCGGAGGAACAAGAAATGATGAAAATGATGGGTTTTTGTGGATTTGATACAACTAAAGGGAAAAAAGTCGAAGGCAATGATGTGGGTGCAGTTCATGTTATATTAAAACGAAAGTACAGACAATACATGAATCGGAAGGGTGGTTTTAATAGACCATTGGACTTTGTGGCATAAAAACAAATTAAGTGTAGTTGAAGTGAACTTTTCTTTATGCGTATATGTAGTGCTAAACTATATTGAAAGGATAATAGACAATTATTGTAAATTTTATTTAACTTCAGTGATCAAATGTTTGGTGAAAGGTAAGAATATCAAATAAAATAGAACATTATTTCGTGTAAGCATTCTTTTATATTTTATATATAAAATGTAGAAGCATGTAAGAAGAATAATTAGGCACTTTGGTTGGTTTAAATTATAAAATTACTCCTCACTGCGTTGATTTATTGGTGCACAATCTCTTTGACGGTGAAACATTTTCTTCTTCATCACTTTCATCGCTGTTAGTATTGTTGATTTGACTTATTCCTGCTCTTGTTGAATTTTGAGTAGTCTAATAAATATACATGCATTATTTGAAAGTAATCCTTTTTGAATTTTGCAAAGTAAACTGAACTATAATATTTCATTACCATAGTCATATCAAGTCTCTCGAGTCCCTGCATGAGTTTTGCATCATCAATTTTAAAGTCTCGTATTGTTCCACGTTTAATGCAGTGATCCAAAGGAATCTATCGAAGAATAAGTATAAGAAAGACAAGAAAATACCTAACGCATAAAGTATCATTGAATATTTCTTCTTACATGTGTTTTTTTGCTCAGTATCACAATACCAGTATAACTCTTTTCAATTATCTTAACGATTTTTGGTATTAACTGTGTTTCCCTATAAACTTGATTTCTGTGTGCGACTCCATCCATCTTTCGCGTTGTGCTTTTTCGTGACTTCTGTTGGAAAATCAAGCACGAAATGAAATAACAAAATAATTCACAAATACTCAAAATTAATTAAAGCGAATAACTTAAGGAAAAGGTTTCCTACCGTAACATGACTAGCCAGAATGTTGAAGTTCTCTTGTAAATGGTATCCAGCCATCTTTACAACGGTGATAAATCTAAAATTGAATTGTTAAAACTATCTCATATGTATTTGCAATTTATGTAATCGATTCCTTTATTTCTGATTTTACTCTTTCTTACCTTACATTCTGGAATGTCGACTTGTGATGAGAAGATTTTGCATTAAAATATTGAATTAGGTTGTACCATTCCTGATACAATGAATATATATTTTTGAATATGGCGTTAATGCAAGAGCTAGATTCAATAGCAGCATTCGATAGAACCATCAAAATATTTATAATGTGAATCATTTGTTCGCATAGGCTGCGCTCCTTTTTATGTATGTTATCTTCTACAAAATTATTCACATTAATTACACTGGTATTAATGCATAATTGCTTATTTAAGATTTTGGTGTCTCACGTTCTTCATCGTCCGTGCCAATCACGATTGACAGTTGTTCAGCTTTTAATCTTCCCAAAAGCCATGAAATATTTTGTAATTTGTGCCTTAAAGCATCATTCAAAGTTTCGTATGCTTGGACAGCCGTATCACTGTTAAATATCTTGTAAATTTCATCAATGGATTCTGCGCTCTGGAAATGTTTGTCACGAATACATAAAAAAAAAAGTAAAACAAAGATGTTCTGGCATAAGAAACATTTGTAACATAAATTAATATATGGTAATTGATATGAACCTCCTTATCAATAGTGCTTAAAACATCGCAGATCATTCTTGAAAATTCAAGGAGCGAGTCTCCACTGTCCGACGTGCGCTCTTCAATTGTTAATATTAATTCCAAAAGGATATTAGACACGGCGGGTGTTGCTGAAATTGACTTAGCCAGGTCGACTAGCCTTTTAGAAATCTATAGGAGGGGTGATTAGTTAACACATATAACAGTTAAAATTAGAGATAACAGAATAAACAAAGTTTAATTTCTAATTTAAAATCCTACCTTGACAGCCAAGGTTTCATGGAAAGGAATTTTATGCACCAGAATTGAAACAGTTTCTAAAAGAATTATTGGTATTCGACCCCAATTCGTAGCATCTTCTTCATCTGTCATTTCATCGTAACACATTTTCACACGTGTAGTCAATGGCGTGATTAATCCAGTCAACTGCGAATTTAGACTACTAGTACCAATCTCCTCTCCTGAAAAATGTTCGTTATAAGCTAAATATTTTTGCGTTATCGTAATGAACAATTTTATTTTAAAATATTCCAAAAACCCACCAGTTATGCTTAGGAATTTTTCTAGAAGAGAAGGGAAGGTTCCGCACATTAATTCACAAATTTCTTTGAAACATTCCACACCTAGGAGTGCAGTCTGTTCATCGAATTCTCGCAGGTCTTTCAATGGATTGACTATATGCTTGTAAAAAAGTCTAGAATAAAATGAACGAAGAAGAAATATATATGGAATGTAGAAAATGTTTTACTGTCATTAATATTGTTATGCAATTACCGTCCAATCTCCAGATAGCGCTTTCTGTATTGATTTTCGTGAAGTACCAGTTCGGTATCCTTGAGCGATTTTGCATTTTGGAAGAGTTGCAAACATGTTTGCAATATGTAACGATGAAAATTTTGATGGTTACGAAGAACGTCTGCTTGTCCTTTGCTTACCCATGGCACAGATTCACTGGTAAAGAGAATTCAAGAAAATGGTATAACAGTGTTATAAGCGACATGTAGAATTAGCAATTAATATCTTTTAATAATTACTGATAGAGTAGCGTTAAAATTTTCGACATTGTATCAAGATCCATTATCGTATTAGGTAATTTAATTACTATAGGCCTTCCACCAGCCTTTTTAGTATCTATTGTAGTGTCCTTATCTTTTTTCCCTTTCGCATCACCTTTTTTTGGTTTGCTCACTTGCTGCAATGAGATAGAGTATAAAACTTAAGATATCAAAGTTTTTAAATATGTTATCACCTTGCTGAAGTCTGCCAAGCGATTGTATCCTTGGAATAACTCAGAAATGTTTTTGGCTGTGCGAACACTTGTCGAACACCAGGATAGAATTCTGAAAGCCATCAGTGCTTCGTAAACATTAGCCATTAATTTGAAGCTATGTAATTTCTGCTGGGCTTTTGGTCCATTATCCAGAAAGTCAGTTCTGCCATCCTTAAGAAAAGAAAAGGATATTCTTGTGAGTTATAATGACCGCAAGTTATTTTATGTTGTTAATAGTATTTAATAATTTGGCATAAAATGTTTCTTGCATGTTACCAGATTACAGTGCTCCAATTCCGTTCTACTCATGTTCTTGCAAAGCAATTCGAGAATATATGCCAATTTTTCAAAGATTGGAGAATTATTTGAAGCATTTAATAAATAGATTTTTTGTAGGAGAAATATCAGATGGCCAATGGGTTCTTGAAGAATAGCTTCTATACCCTGAAATTCTGAACATTTGTCAAATTTTATTGGTGGCAGGATCTCTACATCATTTCCTTCGTAATATTTTGCAAAATGTTCCAAGAGCACTTGTGCAATTTCTTCAGAGAGCTCTGGATTCATATTTATCACATCATGAAGGTCTAAAACAAGTTTTTATTAATAGATAATATTTCGTTTTCCAAAATTTGATAGTATCTTTGAATTTACGTTTGTAAAGATGCAAACGGACTTCCACCTCATGCGTGAAACATCTTTTTAGAATACTGAGGACTTCGTGGCATAGAGCCATATTACACCTTGAATTTGATCTAGGTTGTTGAGAATGACTTTCAACAGCAACCTGTTAGTAAAACATAAGTTTATCAAAGCCATGCGCATTAATTTTTTAAATATTCAAAACAGCTATACTACGTTTGGAAAGTTCCCAGTGTGTCATTACCTGAGTTAATATTGATGTCGATGAGGATGGTACAGTGCTATTCGAGGAACTTCCTCCAGATTGGCTAAGTGTGTTTATTGACGATGTTTTCAGCGTTTTCAGCAATAGCAAAAAACCAACCACAGCCATCTGACGAGACTCTGGTCCTTTTCTATACAGAGCTTTGCGCAACACGAGAACAAGTGTATTTCTAGTATTTGGTGAGACGCTCATTAAGGGAATTATGGAATAAAGAATTTGGGTGGCTGCTGTGCCAGGAATCACTAACAATTGTTCAAGAAAACCAGTCACCCAAATTTCAGAATCAAGAACAATCATTGTTCTCTTACGGCACAAATAACTTAAACAATCTGAAAAGAATGATATGGAAAAAGTCATTGGTTTTATATTAAAATGCTTTCTGGGCAATTGCTCTTTTATAGGGAATTAAGTTTGACGATAATTAATTACCAGTATAACGAGTAATAGACGTTCCACCTGCGATTATTTTTTGCAATAACATCTGTAGCACTGTCGCTACAGTATCATGCTGTTTTTTCACAAGTTTTTGCACAATTTTAATACCTATGTCCCACAGGGCAGTCGCATCAACTTTTGGGGATTTTTTGGTGTCCATCAATATGAACGAAAGATCCATCAAACTTTTTCTTACGTTTGGATGGTGATTTTTACTAAAATTCAAATTTTGAAAATTAGTCGTTATTAGATATATTTTTATTCCTGATTTTGGAAAGTATGTATCACCTGTAATCAATAACGCGATCTATAATCAGCATTGTATCTTCATCTTCTGACAATGATTCTCTTATCCAAGCGCTATTTTTTCTTCTCTCATTTTCTTGAATTCGCCTAGCTATAGCTAATTTCAGAATTTCAAAAACCTGTTGAAAATTGTCACATTTTTTATTGTGAATATCAACTTTCACACGGCTTATGTTAATATAAAATATTATACGTTAGAACTTACTTCGTCCTCATATATATTTGCGACGTTCAATAACATAGCGATGATGAAGGAATTCAAAATAAATTCTGGCGAGTTTGTGACGGTTTTTAAAAAGTGAATAAAGTTTTTTAAACTCTCATGACTCAGTTGAGCAGCTTGGTAAATATGGTACAGAACATTGCCTTCAATTTCTAAGATATCCTTCAAGTTGAATTCACCTAATAAACAACTTAATTAATTATAATGTATTGTTATTAAAAATTAAGTGGTCAAGGTTTTTAATTTCATTTTTTTTAACAATGTGGTTGTAGCATTACCGATATCATCGAGATCCATACTACTTGAAGTTTGCTCGAACCTTGTTGTAAAGTATTCTCTTAATGTTCCAAAAAGAAGCTTTCCATCCCTATGCCGACAAAGTTTCAGCATTTGATTAACCAATGGTGGTACAGCGTGAGCTTCCATTTCTGGTAATTTGTTACACAAAGCACGTACAACCATGTCATGATCTTTTGATTTCAAAGACATTTCCCTAAACGGCAGAAGTCGAAAAGTTGAACTGAATGTAATTTCTTTTAGACATCTGATTATTAAAATTGTATCTAATATCATTGTACAAATCAATAGATCCTATTAGTTTTTTACCTAGAATTTTACTTACACAAACATTTCTGCCAGTGATATTAATATCTCAGGCACCCATTGAGTTTTACAAATTGATTCCACAATAAGGGACTTGTATTCTGATCCAGATACTTCAGAGTTATTATAGGTAATATATTTTTCATCTTCTAAGCGTTCAAGTAGTAATGGCAGCAGGTCTTTCCAACTTAAATTGAGAATAAGACTTAGTATCTGGATATTATATTATACTATTACTAAATAGGTAAAGTCTACTGTATACTGTAAAGCATTATAGGCATAAATAAGTAGCATATTTAGTTAATAGAGAATTGTATATTTTATTATTTTTAGTATTAACATCAAGAGTATGCAGGAAATCACCTTCGATAATTGTCATTGTTGGTTCTTATGTTTGACTCACAAAAATCAACAAGTTTTATTATGTGTATCTTTGAATATTGTGTAAAGTCAACTGCTATTCGTTTGATTATCATATCCACTCGCTGACTTGGAATTTCAGCTTTACACAGGAACTTTAAAACTTTTTCAACAAACTTGAAACGTTTTGTTTGATCCGATGTAGCAAAAGCTTGCAGCAGATCATCAAGCACAGTCAATGCATCTTCTCTTCTAATTTTTTGTATCATTAACCTGTAGAGCTAATAAAACATTTCAAAGCAGAATAATATGTATGCGCAGCAATCATTTTCTAAAATACAAAGTAAAGCGTACATTATGCTTTAAGATCTTCCAGACCGTATACTTCTATTCTATTGTTAGTATAATCAGAAGCCATATATTATAAAGTAATAAACATAAAGGTTCTAATAATCTGGTAAAGGATTTTTTCTTTATAAATTTGTATCGTTAATAAACAAACTTTGACAGTACACTATAGTATATTTCTACACGATCATTTCTAAGTGTGAAGTATATCTTTAAATCAGCGTCACATTAAAATATTTCGCACACTTGTCAGTTTCTGATCTATTCAGCCAATTATAACCTACGAATAAGTAATAGTTAAAAAATATATAGGTACTTCTTCAATGTCCGTATTGTCCATGAATTTTTGTAATTCCTTAGAATCCTTACGAGACCGCAATTCTCGTAATCTTTTATCCATTGTTTGATCTTCTGACAGAAATTATTGCGAAATAAAACACCTCGCCATTGAACCGCGATTACGCACTGTATTGGACAAGTTTGAACTTGAATATTACGATGTAACTGCCATTGAAGAACCAATGATATTCTTCTTTACATTCGCCAAAGAATTACAGAAAAAGCGAAATGACTACCATCTAGTTACTATAAAAAATGACAACAGCACTCATTGCATTCGGTACTAAGAACAGATTTTTCTCACAATTTCTGTAGTACTATTAGCTAAATACTAAGGAATCTGCTGTTAGTGTACCGCGAGTGCAATGAGTCACAAACTGTATAATATTGACGCGTTTACAACGTTCCTGTTGGTCAATGCTCCAAAAACGTAGAAAATCGCGTGCTGTTATAGAAGCCCTTATGGTCATAGCTGTAAAATAACTGCCAGTCGATAACTTGTCCTCCGATACATCTTTTCTCTAGAAAGAAACCCATAAGGGAAAGAGAATAAATCGAAGCTTAATTTTGTAATTGGTGTTAAATAAATCGAACACGTTTTCTAAGAATACACACGATTTCTGATGCACCAGTGGATTGGTGGGAGTCAAGTGAAAAAAAAGTGCCAATCAAGGAGAAGAATAATCAAACTAACACGTGGGATCGATCGTTGTATATAATCTGAGCTGATAATTACAGGATAAAAGGGCAATTTTCAAGATTATGAATAACGAGATCGCCATCAATATTTTCTCGCAGCAAACATTACACGAACTCTCCATTACGTTTATCAGGAAAACCTGATGTAGCGCGAACAGTCCATAGTGTCTGATATATTAAAAACAGAGATAGCAGAAATTTAAGTACTTACGATATTCCGATTAGATCAATTTAATTCCTTGTACTCTAATTTATTTAGATACTCAGAACCTTTCGCAAACCCGATACGCAATTATTTTAAAGCATTATTTTTGCATCCTTCCATAACCTAATTTTGTGAATCCAACAGTTTCTCTCTCTACTGCATATCACAGTATTCACATAAATTTATTATTAGTATCTATCAGTCAATCCTAGAACTGTTTTGTCGAATTTCTATTTTCCCTAGCTAAGAAACACGAACAATAGATTTCACTTGCATGCTGAATATAACGAGCAGTTCGTAGTTCGTTACGTGCTGCGAGACGAATAGAACAAAAAAAACCATAGAAAAAGCATAAAAATAATAAGAACGAAAAAAAGTATTTACATTTGTTTTATCATTTTAACTCAGACATATTTATCCACACTTTGAATCAATCTCGAGGCAGAAAATAAACTCTAGCTTGAATCACTACGTTCCGAAGGAAGCTCTGTGGGACTGAATTGAATATTTAGGACGGCACCTCGTGTGTAAATTAAAGTCTGCTTTGAGCTTTAACTTGATACGCATGTACGCTTTACAAGGGTTGATACTCTAACTAAACTTTGTAAATTTTATTGGCCTCCAGGTCCTAGTATACCGCGTTGCACGGTTTACTAGCCAAGGCCGAATCAAAGTTCCCTTCGAGCGTTACGGAGATATAAAATATTTAATACTGTCAAAATGAATTCATCGACCATAATGAGAAAATCCATAGGAGGATAAAATGTTGAATAAAAATTTCAATTACCAAGGGTACGTAGTTTTACAAAAGAACGTTTTACACCCAACAATTCTATTTATACTCGTAAACACTGCCAAAAGTCTATCTCCCACAGGTACATGAAATTTAGCCGGTGTTACACGCTACATTGAAATTACATGCTGGCAACAATAAGCAAGGAAAATATACTAGGCAGAAACGATAATTGTAAGTGGGTCTTGCATAAGTCACGCCTCACTGTGGAACAGACTTTATTACTTTAATAAAGTAAATTGCGTAATTTTATTCGAGAAGCACAGGTAAGCGCGTGCTTGGCGAATTGTATTTTATTTCTTTTTTTATTCAATGCATTTTTCCATACATAAAACTGAATGGTTGTTTCCTCGGTTAATTGTCCTTTAGCATTCAGGGCAATGGTGTCCCATATTAAAAAGATAGGTTAGTTGGCAATTGTAAGGGGATCTGGGCAAATTTCATACCTTGTCAAAAGGGTGACTATGCAAATTGAAATGACTACCCTAGTTAGTAAACGTATAAGGGGATGTGATTTTATAAATTCATAATCACCCATAACCCTCGGTCTACGATTTTTCGTGAATTTATAAAAAATCTTTTAATTATTCGTAACCAGCGACAATTCGTACAACAAGGTTAATAGAAGTGAGTCAGAAATAAAATAATATTTGAATTTTCAAATATATCCGTTATTTTATTATTATTTATCGCAATAATAATAATGCTATAAATAAATACACTACCTCACTTTGAGTCGATAACCAAAAATTAACGTTTAAACCCTTTCTTAGGACACGTCAAAGAAATTAATTAATATGACAAGCGCCATCTTTTGGCTAAACGAAATTTCAATTTCCGACCATTCATCGTTCATCCTGCACCTTTATAAAATTTCATCGATTTTACGAACGCTTTGCGGATTTTGAATTTCCCGCGGAAATTCAAGGCTTCTTAGTATTTGTAAAATTCAATGAAAATCAAACGTTCTACGCTACTGATTCGTATTAGTCAAACTCAAAAGTTTAACGTAAACTTGCTCAAATCTTTGAGAACCCAATCGGATACATGAGAAGCTGTGTACGAGAACGCTTGAAACTGACACGATGATTTTTCAAAAAATGTCTACCAGCGGCTTTAACGAGTTAAGTGTCGAGCCTCAGGGGATTCCCCGGTCTCTCTACGTTGACTTCGCTTTTAGAAACGAACATCTCGTCTACACAGTCGACAATTTCAGACGACGGCGCTCTGTTGCTTGTTACTTGCTGTCTTCGGAATGAGAAATATTTCTGTCTCAAAGGCTGATACCGGCTTGATGATGAGAGTGAGTACGAGGGTGAGTTCATCCCTCTGTATTGGATGGGGTTACTTCCGGCGCGTTACCAGTAACGGGATATGACTCGGTAACTCGGTAAGTAACTCATCGAGGGTGAGAATAAATAGAAGAGAATGTTATAAGCCTTAGGGCTTTTACTTATTCATGGCTGATCCTGAATTGGCATCTTACGTAACTTGAGGACTTCAACAGGAAGTCATTATAGGTAAAGACGTTATTTACCACCTGCATGGTTTTGCTTAAATGTTATTTAGCTAAATATAATTTTGTAATAAAAAAAAAAATTTTTACGCAGAAATTTGATCTTTTTTTCAAGTACAGTCACGGTCAAAAATAATCGATCAAACTTTTTAACGTCACTTTATGACATTTATTTTTAACCTATCTGGCATCTTTGGACCAATCTGGAAAATCTTACAAATGCATGATGCAACTCGCATGAAATTCCCCACGAGATCCCCTAAGAGAATCTCGCTAACCACAAGGGGTGAATTTTCATAGTCAATGGGAAATTCTGATTCCTAACGGACCGAGACTACGACATATCGAGCATGAAACTAACGTTCTTTTCTCTCATTACCACAGACTCCAAGAGGAAGAAAAAGAGTCCAATGAAAACTAAAGGCAAGATCATACCTGAATCATGGATCATATAGTAAGTTCATAAAATCAGCTTTACGCTCAAGGGACTCTTTTACGTTCAAAACCCATAAGAAGATGACCCTTCAAATTCAAACAGAACTGCAACCCTATATTGTTATAATTATTTTCAATTTTTTTTTTCCCTCTATTTTTTCTAAGCGAAAAATATGTGATAAGGGTAGTTTCAGGGGTAACTGATTTCACTATAAGAAAGTCTTTCCATATGGTTCTTGCAGCTATACTTCTCTGCAGGGTGCTTCAATATTGCCTGGATGCTCATATGATACTCGTCTGGCAGCGTTTATTCGATGATAATAATGACAGAGAAATAGGAGAGTGTAAGAGGGTTGATAGACAAGAGAAAAAAAAAAAAAAAAACAAGGGAAAAATTACGACGAAAGAGGTAAAACTTAATACGAAGAATCTTGAAATATCCTAGATCACTGATAACAGATTATTCATTCTTATCAGTCCTATAGGTA
The DNA here is from genome assembly GCA_030142615.1 of Syrista parreyssii. Classification (NCBI taxonomy): domain Eukaryota; kingdom Metazoa; phylum Arthropoda; class Insecta; order Hymenoptera; family Cephidae; genus Syrista; species Syrista parreyssii. The sequence goes on from JARQTG010000237.1 coordinate 16,214, forward strand.
TTCCTATTGACAGATACTGTTTATACAGTAAAATAAGCAGATCGATCAGATGGTACAAAATTTTTTTTAATTATAGATAAAATTTATCATTCGATACTCAGTATCAAATATCATAGTCAGACCAGACTTATTAAACTTGCTATGTACCAGACTGTACCAAATACTGTGTATGATCTTTGAATAAAACTAAATACCTGATAATGGTAGGTAATACTGTTATCTATAATACACGTCAGAATAAAAATAAATTTGTATAAAAAAAAAAGGTTGATTATTTATACGCTTATAAATAATATAAATATTCAAAGTAAATTTGGAAATTAATGAAAAAATTTTTTTCAATAATTTTTATTTCCATAATTTCTCATATAAATAGGTATACGTTAGTTTGCGTAAAAAAATATAAGTTGAGTTTTTTATTATTTTTTTTAATATTTTTCTTCCGTCTTGTGATAAATTGTGGTATAGTTTTTTTTTTTACTGTATTAAGTTTATACATTTACAGGATGCTGCAGATAATGTAAGATGATCAGACATGGTCATCCAGGTGTCTGGTACCGTGCATGTATATCTGCAATCGGAAGTGGTGGGGCTGACACCCACAACCCCTTGCTAGCGTCACTCTTATTGGTTGATGGGACCTGTGACGTCAGCCCGGTACCAGATTATGTATAGGTTCGAGCACGCGGAGCGCCAGTCTCTCGCAGCCTTCCACGCTGGATTCACAGGTTGCCGACTGACCTTAAATTCTGTTTGAGAAACTTTGGAGCTTTTGACGTATTTTCAACTTTATCTTATCAAACCATTTGTCCAGCTTCCTTGAAGATTCTTCTATAAGGTAAGATTGAACGAGGTTCGTAAATGTTATAAGATTTCTTATTTACCCTGAAAATTTGTATCGATGTCCGAAACTGGTTTGGATGAGGAAAAAAGTGAAAATTTTATTTAAATTAAAAATAAATTAGAAAAAGTCAAATTTTTGTGCAAGGAATTATAAAAAAAAAATGTACTTTATAATATATTTAAGTAATGTTCGGATTATTTATTGAGAATCGATGAACGGATTTATTGATTGAAATTATTTTTTTTCTTATTATTGCTCAACGAGCCTTGTGTAAATGAAATTTTTTTAAAAGTCTTTCAATTCGAAATATGTGATATATATACGAATATCTGTAATCTACTCGAAAATGCAAATCGCCAATTCATTAAAAATTTTATCGTTTATTCGTTTTTTATTTTCTTCGTCTAGTCAGGAAAGTCGAAGCAAGTAAAAATTTTTCCATAAATTAGCATATATCTTTTTCTTGCTTTAATTCGTACTTTTTATATGTCGATCGCCTCTAACACCTGATTACTGCAATTCCACTGTGCATAAGCGACAACTGCATTTACATAGAAAGCGAAAGATGCGAAAAGCACCGGTCGAGCATTCAAAGTGACTTTGATGCCGGATAAAAGCTCGGCGAGTTTCTCAATTGAGAATAAAAAGCCGTCTCACTCGTGTCGAATTCATTGGTATCGGCCGGATCGCAAAATATAGATACACCCGTTAGATCATAAAAAGTGTATAGTCGTCTTAAAAGTCATTTCCGCAGTACAAACCATACGTAAAAATTGTGCTTATCCGCCGAAATATATTTTCTTGTTAAAATTAATTTTGATTCGTATTGTACCGCGTTCACTTTATACGTGGACAATTCAACCCTGTTATTTCCTATGTCTATTCAAGTGCGAAATGGACCAATGCTAACACAACGTGTTCTTATGCATGATCGATTAGAAGAATTTATTTGTTCGCGTTTGTGATTATTGTTGCAGTTGTTGACGAATCGACAAGATAAAAATAATAAAAAGCAAAGGTATCCATTTTGTTGAAGAATTTCGCGAGATTTCATTTTTTTCGTTAAATTGCAGAAAAACGTGCCTGCCCCATAAGAGGCTGTTGAGTAAAGGATTTTATCTCGCGTTATAACCCTTCCTTTTATTAAACGGCGCGAGATTCAAAATTTCTTAAGGTCACGTTCGTCCGTATCCTTGTTTAAATATTATTCGAGCTTTTGTCAGAAATTTAAATAGATAATACCGAGGTGGAGTAGAATTTATTGGAAGACTAACTCCCCGTAGTTCCGCGTGGCGGCGCTAGGTGTCCGTGTGGAAATTATATATTTTATCCGACAATTTTTTTTACTTATTTATTTCTACGTCGATATTTCTTATCCGATGTCTTCGATTGGTCGACATTTTTTTGGCTATTTATTTGAACCTTTGTACTCGATGTGGTGTATGGAAATATTTTGTAATGTACTTTTTGAAAATTTTACATTTAACAACTATAGGGAAACACCAGTGAGAGAGATCGGGGCGACTGTAGAGAGAAACTGGAGAAATTGTCGAATGGATCAAACAGATTTCACATTTTATTCTTATTCGTAAACTTTGCAAATTATCGCCCGAAATATTTCACGTTAACGTCATTTCGACAGTCGTAGAAATCCGGCCGACGGCAGGAATCGCGGTTCGATTCCACGATCCGGCAAATAAAAAAATTTTTTTTTCTCTTTCCATCCACTCCCAACTAACATTTATAACGTAGATAAAGGAATTTGCAACGAAAAATAATTAAATCCCACGAATTGCACAAATACCTAAATTTTGAAAGATTCGAAAACGTCGTCGGAGGAAAAAAAAATCTCAATCGTAAACTTTTCAAAATTCACAACGCTGCTTTTCCCTCAATTTTACTTTTTCCGTTCGTCTGTTACAAAATTTCTTTTTTTTTCGGAAATTACCCAAGCGCACGATGTCCAGTCGCGAAGCTCACAGCTTTTAGCTTAAGCTTTTTTATTTTATTTTTTCGTAATAACATTGGCAAGCTTGTATCTCTACACAGTATTGCCATTTACTCTTTAACTCGAGACCTTTTTTTTGACAGTCAAAAAGAAAATTTTTAATCCGATTGTACGCGAACTTTTCCACGTGCGTAAGCAACTGTCAGTTATGGATAATAAAAAATTCTATAGTAATTCCTTCACGTTGAAATAATCATATCCCATCCGTATTATTCATCTCCGCGAAAGGCATGATTATTCTACATACGATTCCTGCCCCGACTGCTTATCATAAATATAAAAAAAAAAAAATAATCCACCACGGCACAAAACTAGCCGCGGTAATTCCGCGGCGGTCGAGTCTAAGACCGAAGGTTAATTAAACCGTTTCCATTACGCTACACTATTTGGATTAAGCATAGAATCTAACGGGTGTCGTGAAAATGAGTCTAAGCTATAACGCCGCCTGGGAAATTCTAATTAACAAAATTCATCCGCCACTAAAACTACTTGGTTCCTATATACATATATATCGTCCACGCTAAAATTACGAAATTCATCAAAGCCTCGATCCCTGCTCGCGATAATTCCAATAAATAAGTCAAAGTGAAAGAAGGTATAAATAACGAAAAAAAAAAAAAAAAAAAATCATGTCATTCAATAAAATCCCTTTTGACGGTCTATTACCTATATATATCGCATGTGGTCATACGGATCAGTGGCTAAACTGCAAAAGAACTTCTGCTCGACATGTGATCGAGCTAGGTAGACGTTAGAACGTGTCAACAAGGTTTCCTAGATCATTTTCTACACGTGGAATTAGAGCATATGGTAAAAAAAAACCATCAACTTTGTCACACGACAATTGGTCTCAGCTTTGCCCCTGTACTTTCGTAACGTCCTCGTAGTACGACGATACCACAAACAGCTTTCCAATTGACTGCGCGCCATTTGTAAATTGAATCCCAATGTGCATAGTCCTTCAGAATTTGATCAACTGTATTGTCTTTCGGCCTTAGGAGCTTACGGTTAGTCAAAGAGTCACAGCGGTAGATCCTGAGACAAAGGCATTCATTCATTACAAACCTGAACTTGGCTCTTAAGACGTTGACGGTAAATGACTTAGTTGCGGCTTACTTCACTCGACTAATACAGATTCACGTTAAAGGATGCTCGTTCACGTAATGACGTACTGCTTATATTACCGTACTACCCTTATACCACCCCTATGACATTTTCCATTGTTACCACCCCCTGATCGACAGACTTTGCACTAGCATATCAAGCTATGACGTAATGAGTCTATGGAAATTTTCAAAAAAAAAAATGCAATAGCTGAGGTTAAATTTCAAGTCAAAATTTTTTTTCGCTCGATGTTCAATGGTAAATCTTTTTTTTTATATCAAAACTCTCAGACCATTTTTGCGTTATGTTCTTAGTCGAAGATCCAGGGACTTTTTGAAAACAAAACAAATGACGAAAATACCCGATAAATCCTCCCAAGATGAATGGACCGAAGATCCTCTCGTAGCTGGGCGATTCTCGCTCGACGCAATCCCTACAAATCATCCCCCAATAAAAAGAGTCCTTGCGGGACGGCAAGACTAGCCTCGACTTTTCCTCCCCTATCCGCCGCCATCTTTCTTCTCGTCGTGGACAGCGGATAAGCCTTATTTATTTGACAATTTTGCACAAAGTCAATCGTCCTTTACCGCCGTGCATTCCTGATACATTTTTTCGTACGATTTTATCTTCCCCCTCCACCCCCACGTTCGTAAAAAAAAAGGAGGGGAGGTACCTCAACTCAAATAAAAATAGACCAAGAAAAATGATTGGTGTATCGATCGTATCGATGAATAACGATATATCGATCTTTACAAACAATGTGACGTAGACCCGATAAATATCAGCGAAGTATATTTTCGTGAATGTTAATTAAAAAAAAAAAAAAAGTTCGTAAGGGTAGTTAAAATTTTTTTAAAATATTTAACAACTTCAATAATCGCGCAACACACCCGGTATAAACCCACGAATATTTACTTGACGCGTTAAGCAATAATATACGGAATGCCAAACCAGTAACTCCAGTCCAATACTACAAACACATGTTGAGCATTGACTTTACCGACGAACGGTAAAAGTTTCACGAGACTTTACAACCTGAACGTAGGCAGTTAACGAGGCATAGAAAAGCTGCCTATCAGGACGCAAACTCGTCACGTTCAGCTCACACAGCTTTTTGCTATTCTAGCCGTGACAGTCGTGGCTTCGCTTATTGTTAGCTTTAAAAGCTCCTCAACGAGAGGGAGTTGCTGCTGCCGTATGTGAGTTTGCGAGCTTGCGTTGCCTCTATCTGTCATATCTCGTGGAAAATCCCCTCGAAACTTCGTATATCACGTGTCAGGCCGTATACGACTGTACGAAGTAATAATTAAATAAAGCATTTTTCTACCGTTACAGAAAGTCCGTATTGAGCGAATCAAAAATTCAATTGAAAATTATAAATTTAATTTTTGAAAAAAAAAAAAGCTCCGATTAGTTTCCATTCAATTTTGTCTTTACCATGGGTTGGTTTTTGGTATATGTGAAATCTTTGTTGATCGATCCACGTACGTTTGGCTGTCTTCTCGAGGTGGTAAAGTTTACGCAATATTTTCGTACGCGTAATGCGGCTGATGAGAAAAGGGGTAAATTTAATTACTTCCAAGCTGGTAAATACGATTGTCACTGATGATTCATGATAATTCGTGATAATACTCCTTTATCGCAGAGTCCACATTGGATTAATCCATGGTGGAATATCGCTATGGTTTCATGAAGCACCTATTTTTTTATGTTAACAGGGGTAAACGTATATACATGTATATATGTATATACGTAATCTCAGTCTGTTTATAGTCGTATTGTTTAAATACAATTAAAATGGATTTTTGGTACAAAAAAAAAAATTGTCAAAACAAGTACGAATTGCAAATTTGAAATTGGATCTAGATAATTTTGTAATTTCGGCGAATTTGAAACTCGGAGTATATCGAAGACATATTCAATTTCATATATATATATATATATATATATCATACTTGGTCCTATGATACAGGACACGCGATGTACGATGTAAATGCGAAAAAGTGTCCACGCCAGGTGGTAAATCCGAGGTTTTCCTTTTCTTCGTCCTCCTTTTTTTGTCATCTCCTCTTGCGTCTGTCTAACGCGTAGAAAACCGAATGTGCCCTTTTGAAAAATATCCCAACCACGCAATTCCAGGGTAGCCAAGGTACCTCGAGGATAGGAAGGCAGGTTGCTGGGAGCGGTAGGAGATTTCAATGCGTTCGCGGAATGAAGTGTCACGTGCTTTCTGAAATACGAGCGTCTCGTTGATTGGTGGGCTGTGCTTGTTATAAAGGAGAAGCACGAGATGGACGAAGAAAAGGGATGAAGAAGGATGCTAGATATTTGAGAGAGAAAAAAGATGCGCGTGAGAAATTTTGAAAATTGATATTGGTATTTACGATTTTTTTTTTTCATTTTTCAATTTACTTGCATTTTTGAGTAATTAGAGAAAAATCATTTTCACGCGTTGTCCTGAACCGACCGAGTCGCAATTGGTTTATGAAAGTACTTGGCTGGTAATTGGGGTTGATGGCTCATAACATTGATAATTTGAATGGAAAAAAAAAATGGCTGACTTAGTTATTATAAATTATGATGGAGTAACTCGTGATTGCTCGATTAATTGGTCGGATTATTATTTTATTAATTTATTAGATTACAATCGATATTCGTAATTGATTGCAGTCGATGAGAATTGTAATCTTGGCAATTGATAAATAAATTGATAATTCATCCGAGGGCTTGTGCAGCGGTGGTTTTTATCGACGACGTGGGGCATCATGGGTAAATTGAATTCGCTGGGCGATTCTCCAAGGATAATTGTTCGTTGCGTTTACTTCTGACATTTCTCTGTAGTCATAGGCGATTTTGCTCGTTTTTACGTGAAACTTGAAATTACGTGTATTTTCGTTTTTCGATGGAAAATTTCTAACGACAATATACGATCTTTCTATTGTGAATGTTCGATGGGTATTTTATGATTGTTGTTATTATCATTGTACTCTACAATAGTAAAACGTGCCCGGTGTATCTTGAAGGGTTTCCTTTTTGCGAAGGCGAACGTTTCTTCGCGTTCTCTGACTGTTGAAATAATCTTTTTCTCTTCGATTCTTGCAATATTGTGTAGACACCTTTATGTCCGGCAAGAGGCTGCTGCCATTGGCGGAGTCGCAAGCTTCGAGTTGAAACGCAATGGGTTACCTCGGTTATATTTTTGTGAATTAATAATTGTGATAAATAAATACGTTTGAATGATAATCGTTATGAATTTTTCGATTTTGAGAATGACTGGTATATAGTAATTTTTTTTTTGTATTTTCAATAAAACACTTTTTGATTGTCTAGGGATTTTTTTTTTTTCGAATTTATTGTTCACTTCGGATTCACGAATAGTCTGCGTGCTTCTGGTACTTTGGGTACTTTGAATACGTCTATACGTAGAGCGGGGCACTTTGAAGCCGGGCGATGCATTAATTCATTAAAGGCGGATATGCAAATCTCTACGATGGACACTCGCACTGGTGACTTGGTTGATGAATTTTAATAGTAACTCAAAAGCAACCCGAGGTGGATAAAAAGGGTTGCTGGTACGATAAAATAAAAGATGGCGGTCGATTTCGAAAAAAGAGAAACGCAAAGCGTTGTATCCTACGAGAGCGACAAGGAAAGCGTCAAAAATTGTCCGTACTATGAATTCGATACTCACGTCGGTTCGTTCGAATGAAACAGTTTTGACTGTCTTTTTAGGGTGTTTTACAAGTTTCAAAAAATCACCATACGCAGACCCATATAAAATATCCTATTGAATTTTAGAGGTGATAGAATTTTTCAGATTTAAAAATTTTTAGTAACTTTCAAAATTTTAGGTTAAACAAAATTATCACTAAATGAAAATTCTCTAGGAAAAGTATGAATTCTACTGTACGTCTATAAAATACATATACGATACGTATACGAGGATTCATGTTGAAAGGATCGATTGAAACGACCTGTAGAACGTTGGCACGCAGGAGATTTATTCATCGCACTAAAAGGATAGCATAATAGGAGGGACTGTACGTCCGCTAGATAAGAGCATCCTGTCCGGATACCCGGATTCGTATTTTATTTTCACTTAAAAAAAATCCTTTTATGTCCTTTTCTCTCTAGAACTCCCGTTTCTTCCTTTACTCCTTATTTTCACCATGGAATCAGCCCATCGCAATACGTAAGTCTTCGGGGCAGGTTCTTTCAGATACTCAAAAATTGCGATTTCCCATGAGTCTCGGTCACTATTTCTTTACAGAAAGATATAACCTGTCAAGCAGACACAATACGAACATTCGTTTCGATAAGAAATTAATATCTTTCGCTACACCGGCGGACGTTGAAATACGACAAATGAATTTGTAACGCGACTAACCTAACATTTACGTTTGAGCCAGTATGAAAATTGTACTTGCACCTTTGTCTCATTTGATGTATTTTTAACTCAACGTGGTTAACCGACACTGATTATATTTTTTTATACAACCACGTCCTACATTGGCCTGGCGGCATACATATTTAACATTAATGTTTACTCGTGCCTAACACCAAACGTAACTTTATACCGACGTTTAACACGTGTCGAAAAACTTACTAAACATTATCGAACAGACTTGCTACTTGGCCGCAATATTCACAGTAAGTTTACATTTCTCGTCGCTAGAGGCGCTGCTCTGCCTAGTGACATAGACGTAAATTATAAACTCGCATGATCCTATCTACGTGTAGATAAATCTATGGGATATGTTCGTAATATTTTGACAATTATCCACGCTGTTATTTCGTGTAGCCAGCAATTAAACGCTATCATTAATTATTTATTATGTTAATAATACAAAGACTTTTTTTTTTAATAGCATTAAAACACGTAACAGCTTTGTTTAATAGATTCAAAATCGATGTGGCCTGCTTTAATTATTTATGTCCCACTCTCTCTCTCTCTCTCCTTCGTCACGAAGTGTACAGATTCTTACAAATTTGATTTGTCCGAAATAACTAATTTTCAGGATCATGGAAATAAATTGAACTTTTTTTTTTTTTTTTCTTTTCATGGCATCGTTTACATTTGTCGATTGCGTAAGACGCAGGAAGATCTGCCTTGTTAAATTTGGTAGAAAATGACTTCGGCGCTAATTAGCAATTAAACGTTGCAGGTGAATTAGTACAGAAATTACCGAGGATCTTTTTATTGTGGTTTCGTCTGAGAAACGTCTCGTGCTTAAACTTCTGTTTTTATTCGTACCGTAACGTCTTACGTTTATTACGTAAAGGTGGTGCATCCCTCTCTTTAGCTATGCTCGTTATGCTTTGAGAAAATTCTGTATATTACGTAAGGGTTGTGTAAGGTGCACTGCTCTAGTCAAGTTGATTATGTAATTTTTTTTCTCCAAATTATCCAATTTCACGTTTACGCACGGTGTAACAGGAAATTTTTCGACGATGCTTCCTAAAAAGCATTGAAACACACAAAGACCCATCGAATGGCAAATCTTGGCGAAATGACGAAAATAATTTCGTTTTATAGTATCATGAAAAAAAAAAAAAAAAAAAAAAAAAACAACGGAAATTGAGGGTACTAAAATTTTTGAACGCTACTGTATACGGTAACTGCTCGATCAAAGCGCTTTTTATGTATCGCGTGGCGTACGAAAGAAAAGTATACGAACTACGGTGACTGTACTAAAGAGTGAATTTACTACAGTGACTTTACGTTTTTATAATTTCCTTATAAATTTTTTTCTCTTTTTTTTCGATCTGCTTTATCATGCGAATGTATGACTGAGGCAAATGAAGTTATTAGGAAATGGTCTTGCGCGTGACGTCACGACCTGAGAAGGCGATACGTATGAAAATGGCAGTTTTACAAATCTGCCAAACGCACGAGCGTTGGTAGTGAATTTGACTAACGAGTCTCGAGCTCAATTGAAATAATTAAGACATTTACGCGCAACCAATAATCAAAACTCATTAAACGTGCATTCAAAACGACATGGATGCTTTTATCATTTCCCTCTGTTATTAAAAAAAAAAACATTCGTCTCTATTTTATACATGCACTCGACTTCGTATCGGATATATTTTCAATAAATAAAAAAAATATTTGAAATCAATACCTGCTATAAACGTTCATTAACAATGATCGAGAATAATAATCATCATCGTGCTCTGCATCCACAAAACCTAATATATGCATTCCAGGCGTGGAAATAATAAAAAAAAAAAATAACCGCCACGGAACGTGCATTCCGATATGGAATTTTGGATGCGAGAGTAAAAATAACTAAAAGTGTAAAATCATTCTTTCGTATTGTTTCACGGTTGGTATTAAAAGAGAGATCGAATGATCCAGAAACATTCCTTTTACAAGTCACACAGTGCCTAACGCGTACTGCCAATCTGACGACGAAAAAGAACTAAAAGTGTTAGCAAGCACGTGAATATTACAGCGTCGGTATGAAAGGGTAGGAAACGGACAGAAATGTCGCATTAGCTCATAACAGCCAGGGTAGTTAGTAAACACATGAGGGGAGCCAAGAGGGTCAACCCCGGAGGCGACCATTTCTTACTATTAAAGCTGTGCTTTCTCCTTCACTAAAGTCGAGCTTGCACAGACCTGGCGCAGTCGAATATTCGTATCGCAAGACAAATTTGGAGGTTATGTTTCAATCGATAAAAATGCACTTACCTGCCTTACGTAGATTTGCTAGTAATTATTGCCCTGTGACTGGAATTACGTGTTTCGGTTGCTCGAGGACTTGGGTTCAGCATTCGTAACGAACGATTAAGGTATACAGCAATGTAGGATGAATAGGTAAAGGAGATATTTGAGGTTATGTCAGTCGTACCTTTAGCATAGAAAAGCTGAAGGAGCCTGCCGAGCAATTTGTTTCTCACTGATTTATCCTCGCATTTTCGTGAAGGCTAAGGGTTGACAGGGGTTATTTCGACCTAATGCATAATCCCTTAATTGTTAGTTTGCTCCAACCTTTATTAATAAAGGGGAGATTCAAGGGCATTTGGTTGTCCCTGTAATAAGTCGACAACGGATGATCAATGATTGTCATTTTTTTTTCTACACTTCTAGAATTCATATTCTAACCTCTGCCTTGACAAGATACAATGTATTATGACAATATACGACCCAAGGTATGCAGTGTGCAAGCTCCACGTTCTAAAGTGCAGATGGGTTAAGGGATGAGAATTTAATAAAAATCAATGCTTATTATACCCCGGAATTGCTTTAGCTTCCGTGCGATATTTTATAATAAATTCATTTAGCAGCATGAAAGTTGCCGAACAGCAGAAGCCAAGACAAACGTTGTGAAATAGTGGGGAAGAAAATTATAAAAATAATTTTCACCTCGCAAGGTAACACAGTGTTAACGAAGCTTTCAAAAAAGCTTTAACGCGTCCGTTCTTTAATGTACACATTGTATACTCTATATATGTAGAATGTTTTAAAGGAAAATTCGTGATTGACCCTTTTATCGATCGATCGTATTAAAATAATTAAAAAAAATAACCTCAGTTCAATCCTCAATATCAGACATAGATGTGCAATGCATTGGAAATGTAATACGCGAATTAGGAGCAGGTATTAATTACTAGGCGGAAAGTCTAATAAGATTAATTTGATGAATCCAACTGCAATTCCTCAAACTAAGGGATGCGGACGGAAGTCACGAAAAGCTTCCTCAGCTTTGCCGGAAGCTGGATTGAGCTCCGTGGGTGGTTACGTACTGGTTACTTACATGCTAAGTTGGAAGGGGATGAAGGGATGATTCTAGGCTTGTTTGGAATTCAACTAGGGTAGGTGAGAGGGTGGAGGAGGGTTGTAGTCAGGTATGAAAGGCATGTCGGTAGTAGTGGCAGGTAGAATATCAAAACGGTAATGGCAGTCCGCGTACTTCCGTCCCAGGAAGTTCACCTCAGCACGTTTAATATCGGAAGCTTTTCGAAAAAGGACAAAACCAAGTCGCATTTAATTGGCCCCCTCGGTCTTCCTGTCCGCCATAATTCGTATTAATGTTATCTTAGATCGACCGAAGCTTATTTATTAATTTTCTCGTCATGATCGTTTAATCGCAGTTATTTCCACTTTTAATGCTAATACTGACTTGTTATATTTTTATGAAAAATAATTTTACTTCGTCCTTGCTTCTTATACATTTTTTTTCCCCAATGCTTACTGATTTGCTTTCTTGGATATTTTGAAACATATAATACCTTTCCTTTATTTCTACCATCTCTTACCTTATTGCTGACTCCCGTCGTGTCCGTTCTGGATTCAAGGGAAGCGAGGAATGACAATCACTATAAACAAAATGAGGTTACGCCCACGTTACGCAAAAATTGTTATCACTGATAGTTGACAATTCACAATTTTCATGCTCGTTGTACGTATCGTGGGAATTATGGGTCTTGTCGCGAATAAATGAAACTCCTTACCTATCTAATTCCCGGCGTTACGCGCGAACAAGGTTTTCTGTGTTGTAATAAGGTTCGTGGCAGGAGTACAATTGTACAAGGGAAATAACATCTTATCCGAGCATATCTTATACCGTGTAAAATGCTTTGAAATTTGACCAAACACTTGTACTTCTACTTCAACGATATCAATTTCTCTCAAATAATTGCTGAATCTCTACGTGTACAGTGCATCGATATTAATACCGCAGAATGATCACAGATGGCGCGCGCGTCATATAACAATGCTTATGCGCCCATTATGGTATCGATGATGATTTTCAAAATCCAATATGTATTTACCCTGACTCCGCTTACTGTACGGCATTAACGTATTAACGGAATTGGATATTACTTAAAACGGTCTCTGGTTACAAAATGTTTCAGAACCATTTGAGACACGCGATATCCCATTTTCATTTGCATATTACGATCTGCATTTTGTTTGACAATATTTCCGCAGTAAACTTATATCATTATTTACACTTAGTCTTACACTGTATACAGCTTACGTTACTTTTATATAATACAATTCTGTCCCAGTGTCTTGTCCGCGAGTTACACCGTCCCCATTTTTAAATAACGGTATGAATTCCTTAGTAGTTTCATCGCCACGAAACGCGTTCTCTCCGAGCTGCACTTCTGGCACTTCCGTTTCCGGCAAGCACTCCTGCGACCTTCTCATTCCGATGTTACTTTACTATGTATTACCACAAACAGCTCGAGCGTCTTTTTAATCTAGCCTGTACTAAGCTCACCCCGACAGTTTTCTAATTAATCTAAAAACTATCGTACGTACCTATTTAAATAATGTTTTTGCACTACGTGTTTAAAAGCTCGACCGATACAAGTGCATCATTTTAAATTAATTGTAATTGCCTAAGTACACTGTCGGCCATTTTTGTCTTATACAGCTTACAATCGATATATCAATATATGTTGGGCTAATTGTAATATCTCTATGTAGAAATGTTAGTGTAGGCGAACCTCCCCTGTTTGACGAATACTCAACCATTAATTTATCCTTGGAGAGAAACATAAGGCTGGGAGCTTCCACTTGCTGAGCTTTTTCAAAAGCTTTCCTGATCCTGCACGTCAGTATGTCTTATTCGGACTGTACTCCATAGGTGCATACGTGTATGGGATACGTATATACATATAGGATCTGGATCAAGCCACATTCTATAGCAGGGCTAGCTAATTCTTGATAGCTTGGAGGGTGAATCATCCCCTAAGCAACAGCCTGGACCAAGCGAGATGAAGAGTAGAAAATATTGGTGGTGGTTGTTGGAAATTACCTCGGGGAGTGGAGAGCTTGCAGAGTCACTTCACTGTGCTTTTTCCTTTTGTCTGTACTTTTTTTTTCCACCGACATCCCTTCCATTTGGCGTATTCTGTAAAAGTTTCAGATCAATGACGACGAGGGATGAAACGTATGTGGAAAAGATTATTTAAAATGACAAAACCGTATTGTACTTCGAATGATAAGACTTTGACGATACATTTGCGTCCGTCACATGATAAATACTGATCCTGTAACACCAAGTGCCTTTTATCCAGATGACGTGACGTTGCTTCCAAAAATCAAATGACACGAATCCATTTTGTCAGCTGTTGATTTATGTCATTTCAACTTTTAACAATTATGGATTTGCAAAGTGCTGCAATAATATACTGTGTCAATCTGCATTATGCTGAAACGTACAATCTCGATGGTTATTACAGGATATTACGTTATGACTGAATAAAAATAAAATGGCGCTCGCCCTCACTGGTTACCTGATTTCTTTATCAATTGCTGTATTTTCAAAGACGTTGAGATGACAATTTTTCGAATTCTCCGACATATACATTTTCTGACAAACAATTGCTTTCACTACAGAATAAAAGAATTGTTTATCCCTATTAGTGTGCCTTACTGTATCTAATATATATTAATATCGATTTTACTATGTAAACCAATGCTGAGCATATTATTTATGAAAATGATAAATGTTACTGAAGTAATTTAAGATTTTCTCCCTGCTTACTCAGTGTTTTAAAGCAGTTGCGTAAGACTCAAGGGGGTGTAGCCTTAAAATTATATGTACACCTATTCATGGTTTGAAGAGATAAAATTGAAAGGCTGTAAAGCTCTGGAAAATATTTTCCCATGGGTTAACGGAGATTCATATTGCAGTTGCATGTGCAATTGTGCTGGGATTTATTATGTGGGTTTCCATTTGCTCGGCTTTCATTCGTCGTCGTTGCACCATACAGCACCTACGCACGTCGAGGCATACGTTAATTTGTATTCGTGTTCATTTTCAAAGCCCAAGAAAGTCTTGGTCACAATTGAATGTCAGTTGTTGAAAGTCCTGTGGGAGTAAATCTTTTTTTCTTTTTTTAAATTTGCTTTGGCGTTCTTTATTTTCGTAACGACGCTATACTCGTATGTCATCTACTCGTTCCTCATGGGACATGTCAATTAGCTCCCTAGTGGCTAATCACTAATTAACAGGTTTTTCGCCAATTCTGTAAACTCGCCTACGTTTGCACTTCCAACTCTGTCCTAATGAGTAGCGTGACTTTTTCCCACCACACATCGTCAGCCGAATGGTTCGATCAGAGAAAATGACTTATACGTCGCAGGAATACCTGCAATTAATAAATAATTGTTTTTCAAAAATGTTTGCCTCACTCAAATAAATCAAATCAGCGTAAAGAGACGGATTTATGAATTATTTAGCTTTTTCTTTAATACAATTTTTTTCCATTATTTCTTTTTTTTATCGCGTTTCCTTGTTTTCTCATTAAATATGTCTCACCGGATTTGATTTATTATTTATTCATGTTTCGTCATTTTTATATATTTTTTTTATGCCTACCGTTATTCTCCTCTGTCTCTTATAACAGCCTGGATTTTTATTTTGAATCTTTCAAAGTTAAATAAAATGAAGGTAGATTATTATCTACTGGCGTTCCTAAAGTCGATCCTTTGAATCTCGCACTTTGCTCGAAACACACTGTACAGAGAAAATATGGCTATAGTGCCTACAGGAAATTTACGTAAAATCGAAATACTGTTCTGGTGATGATCCGTTGATTAATTTGAATTACGGCAATCCTTACCCAACAAAGTCCAATAGCTGGGATGACTTTCGCCACCATAGATAATAATAGTTGAACGGAGGAACAAACTTTGATCGTCAGCTGAGCCCAACCAAAATTCAACATTAGGTCGACCAATTGAAACGTTCAACTGATTTCCACAGCCTACGCCAACTTCCGGTAGGATGCTTCCTGCTTAGCGCTCCTTAGAAATCCCCATAGCTCGAGTGTTTCTAGAAACAATAAACGCCTTTGTATTTTCACAACTAATGCTTAACCTGCGTCTCTACTAATAACTCAAATGTTTAATGCTAAAAAAAATCACTGCAAACACCAGTGACTGATATATTAACAAAAAAATAATTTTTGTCCAGAATTCTTTTTTTTTCAAATTAAAAGACTGAGATTATTTTTATTTTTAAACGGAATAGTATGACAAGATTTTTAGTCTCTTACCTCCTCCCTTCACCCCTTCGAAATCCAATATAATCGAATAGCTAAAATTTCCCCTGTAACTTGACTCCGGCCGTATTCGATTTCAAAATTCTATTCGCATTTCGAATCTGCAGTGTCAGCATACTGAATGCGATCTGTTCAAAACACAAAAGACAGTATTATAAATGCCCTAGTAAAAATATTTTATCATACAAGGTAAATGCGATTTTTTTAAATTCAACGTGCATACATTACTTCCAATTTAATCCAAGGTTTTATGATACCCCGATCAGGATCCTTTTCATACTAAATTCCATCCAGTGCCATCGGCTTTCACCTGCCTGCCTTTTTGCTATTCAGCTTCGTTGGAAGGTGAAGATCCACCAGCGAATGGCGAGGGGGAGACGGTGGGACCTGCCAAAAAAGATCGTAACTTCGATAATCATTATTATAGCAGGCAAAATACACGAAGTCGACATTTTCCATTACTCGAGTGGCCGTGGAATTGATTTGGGCGGGAAACGTAAGCGATTCGAATCCAGTCGAATCGAATTCGTACGGAAGGTTAAAGCCCGTCTAATCCTCTTAAAGCTCAACGATGGAACCCACCCTAAGCTTAGCCTAATATCATTAGACATTTATTTATCACGTTACACTTTACAATCTCGTTGTCGTCTTGGCTACAATAAATTTTCAAATCCGTTCCTCAGCCAAATCTCGAATAAAATTAAACAGGGCTATGTTGGCGAGGGGAGATAGAGAATACATATTTGGGGGGGTGAAGGAGGGGAAAGGGGTGGCATTCAAAATGACACACCAGCATATAAATATCGTACTCCGAATGAACGTAAATACTCACGTATAACATAATTTGAATGTACACTGCATCTGGATTTTGCGAAAAATCTTATTCTTATTATTCTCAAAGATATCTAACCTTCAACGAAACCTTGCTCTTTGTAAGATGGTCTTTTTTCTTACCCTCGTATGAGAGTGAGAATTGTAATTTTTTTATTATGCAGCCATGTTGAGATACGTGAAAAATACTTAATAAGTCACGCGGAAAAAAAAAGGTATCAATCAACCTGATTCCTAGCATAATTATCTATATACTTTGCGTAATTTCAATGTCACCCACCTCCCTCCCCCCCAAGACCAGTTAATTATCCTCATAATTGTCCAAGCCCCTTTTAAGAGGGATGAGGGTTGGTAATCAAGCGGCTCTACTTAGTAGCATCGCAAGTGGTAAACCAAGCAGGGGTTGATTTAGCCCTCGGTTGATGCCATACTTGCTGTCACCACTACTGCTACTACTGCTGCAAGAGGAGTTTGAGTTTGTATGCTAAATCGTCTTGCCAATTTACCCTGCAATTTCTCGTTTACTCAATTAATTACTGTTTCCCTTGCGCACCCGTCATTTTCCCATCTCCGCATACCCGCCTTCCACGAGTAACACCTTTGAGCTAGTCGTATCCCTTTCATTTTTTTTTACTTAGGTTCACCAGGATCCTTACTCGACTGTTGTCATAATCTGATCTGAATGCAAGTATGTGTAACGAGTACGTAATGAAGATCCTTGGGCTTATGCCAATGCTTGTCATGAACTGCGAAACTTAGTCCCAAACTAAAGTTTTTGGTAACACGATAGTCTCAGGCACCAGTATCAGCTGCGTATAATTATTATGGAGCCTTGTTTTGGGCTTTCGAAAGCACTTAGAACTCTTTCGAACTAACTTTTCATTAGGATAGTTTTACAGATACAGTGGTGAAATTAGATTATTTATTTTTCATTGACATCGGTGCACATTAAATATCATTGGCAATTACTGTCGGAGCACTCTGTATTTTTATAAGCACATATCTATCCTTTTTCTTAATAAACCCATGTGACTTATTTCAAATTGGTTAGTTTCGTTTCGCATTTACAATTTGTACGGTAAGGAGATTTTTGAGTTTCTGCAGCATCATCTGTAATTTAGAAAATTTTAATGTTTTTATGTGAAAACTTTTTTTATTTTTATAAAATGGAAAGTATCTGATATCAGTAAAGAAATTTACCTGTATCTTATCGACGTTACATCTTTAACGTAATATCTCGTAGGCGCAGTATAGTAATAACGTGACAATTGCAATGTCGAGTACACGCATTTTTGAAAATTTCACTTTTGACAAATTGCACGTGTGAAAATTTTGTCTGGCTGCAGAATTTCTTGATTGTTCCATACGTTAGTGACGGAAAATGGTCGAAACAGCTGAAATCAAAAAGTGAAATCTCGTGAGTTAAATTTTATCGTATTTTTCCATAACGCACACG
The DNA here is from genome assembly GCA_030142615.1 of Syrista parreyssii. Classification (NCBI taxonomy): domain Eukaryota; kingdom Metazoa; phylum Arthropoda; class Insecta; order Hymenoptera; family Cephidae; genus Syrista; species Syrista parreyssii. The sequence goes on from JARQTG010000237.1 coordinate 34,487, forward strand.
GAGGTGATTCACGTTGCGACAATGTAAACCTACCTTTTTGGATTAATGAGACAAAATATGATCAACTGCCAAAAGAATTAAGGCTGTTCCTATTATTACACGTAACTGTCTTGGCATTTTACAAATTTATAATTTTCCTTTACACATTTCGCAAAATTATATTTTCCCCTTCGCTATTAATCACTTTCACATTTTCACGCTGAATGGCTTGAAGTGCCTCTCGTTCGAAAGACGAAATTCATATGTTACTTAGACAATAAAAAAAGACTCCTCAGACATTTATATAATACATACAAAAAATTAATTATTAAATAACAGCCTTACGTAAATTAGCTGATTATTACAGTAAAAAATAATAATGTAAAATAGACTTCAAAAAGGGTTCAGTATATAAAAATCCTACAAATAGTATTGCTATGTAAGAAAACATTCGTCGTTTCTTCCAAGTGCAAAAAGCAAGTTTCTATACTTTGCTATTGGAAAGTAAGACCAACAATTTTCCAAAAATTTCATTCAGCCATGATCCATCCAACAGGTGCACTTTTCATAATTTTCATCGGATTCTTTAGTACTTGCGCTCTCTTCGTCAGGACGCCACGTAGGACTCACAAAGTTTTGAATGTACGTTACGTCATATCGAAATCCTTTGCGTGTATTTCCTTTGATTCGGCAATCGACACTCGATGAATCTCGAAATAAAGTCAATGGCGGTCCGGCTTGACCTTCCGGCGGATAGATTAACATTTTCTTCGACATCTTTTGAAACGGCCCGCCTTGAAACTTGTCCTGCCTTGGAATTTGCCGGGATTCAGACCTTGAATGAAATTTAGTGGGTCCACTGCTACCAGTTTTTGAATTATTACGGCAATCACTGCGCCACGAATATTTTCTCTTGCAACACGAACAGCATCGGTATTTATTAAAACGATTTTGTCCTCTCGATGTTGTCACACTTGACGAATACGCCTCCCCTAGATTCTTCTTAACCCGAAAAGGCCGCACGTTACCAAAACTTGTAAAATTACTAACAGTTCTATATTTTCTCGGTGTTCTCGAAGCTGATAAAATTGGCTCCGATCGATTTATTGCCTTAACCTTTTCGCAAAATGATTCGAGAGTTCTAACAGGATCCTTCAGTTCGTTATATACCGAACTCGAGGAGCAGGAACAAATGTAATTTTTAGAACAGGCCTTCGGTTCTTCTCGAAGCAAGTCACGTGGTAATGAAGATTTCTTGTGTGTAGATTTCTCATTGAACATAAACTCCTTACTGGCAAATCTTTTTTTAATCATTCCTTTTTGCCGTGGTCCTGAAAAGTTTAAATGGTGAAATTCGTTTTTTAAATTCCATAGGTTATCTCTGAATCGATCGTATTCATCAGTGACATTCTTCGGATGCTCGTTACATTGCCCGCAGTTTGTGGTAACCGGACAATTAAAATTAAAATTTTTTGGATATTTAGAATTCTTGGAAAGATACTCCACGTTATTTTGCAAATTTCTCATCTTATCTTCACTAGACTTTTTACAAACAGAATATTTCGAACGATCATCTGAACTGCAAGAGCAGACTGGATCAGTCTCCGTGATACATTCAGAAAAGTTTTCAGTCTCCTGTGGAGAACCGTCAACATTTTCTAAAATGCATTCAGCTTTTCTGCAACGGCTTACATGTTCATTCAATTTCAAAGCTCGACAATGCTCTTGAAATTGTCTATACTGTTCGCTCGTCAAGATTATCGCTCTTCTGCGAAACTCTTGAGATACTTTATTCGTTGATTTCTGACTTCTCCAAGGTTTTCTCAATGAGTGTTTTGATCGTGTAACTTCTGGAAATACTTGTTCCGGGCATCGGCAATATCGCGAACAACTCGAGTCTTTCTCTACTTCTTGCCTTTGACACACGCATTCTATGCGAGCTTTCGATATCGGCGATTTTAATGACTTACACAATTTTTTCGAGCGTCCAACCTTGTTAGATTTTTTATTCTTTCGAACTATCTTCAAGCACTCTTCGCAATCGCAGAAACGATCTTCGACGTATGCTTGCTCGTTTTCAAAGTTACGATAAGCACGGCCATTCCTTTTTCTCGATGAATCATAAAATGTCGGTTGACCAAACGAAGTGGAGGATTCTGGGACACGTGGTCTCCTTGAAAATGCGAAATCCATGGATAATCTGAAAACAATAATTTCTTTGTAAATCTTAATACTTCAAGAATAAAACGAATGATCAATAAATTACACAAAATATTACCAACAATAAAATTATGTACTTGAAAAGACCATACTTACGAGAGTCCCCTTCAAAATTAATTCCTTGACATAACCTCGCTTTTATTGTGGAATTACAAGATTCTCGTAGCGTTAGAAATTCCAAAAGTAATTTCCGTATTCTCCAGGATACGTAAACCTGCTGTCTGCCTCGCAAAGAAACTTTCCATGATAAACGAAGTATTTGAAATTTTCCCTTAACTGTCATACGTCACCCATATGTACAATGCGTATACGTGACATCATACATGAACATATATATGAAGTATATCAAAATCGACAAAAATTTTCCGCGAAATTCCTAAAGATTGCGATTAATCGAATTGTCAAGGGAAAGTTAAAAATACGCAATCTTGAAAGTACGTTGCGGTTATAAAAATTTTTCCATTTTTTTCTTAAACAACAAAATGAATTAAATGACCGATCGAAAGAGGTTAGCTTGAATTTTCTTTTTTTGGCACAAAATGAGAAACGACGTGGTTAAATTGTGCGCCGGTGTAATTTTGCTCTACTGTGCTTACGAATATGCACGTACCCATTGATAAAAAAAAAAATGTTTGGTGAGTCATAAATTACGTAACATTTTTCAAAATCAATTGCAGATTAACCAATCGAATAATTATGTGAAGGCAGACTCGATACTACGCAATATCTCAAGAGCCAGAATAACGACGCAAAATTTACGAACGATCAAAGAGACGCGAAACGAGTGTCTTTTTCGAAGGAATAAAATGCAAATTTACAAAATGGCTAGATGCAAGTGTCGACGTGATCTTAGAATTGGTTTACTTTTAATGACAGCAGCACTGCTTTACCTATATGATAATTATCATTGTCTATTATCAAATGATCTAGACGAATCAACAGAGTCTAATGATGAATAATTTTTTTTTAAATACATACAGAACAAACTGATAGTAAACGAAAATTATTAAGTTTATTATTAATGGAATATCAGAGCGACTCCGGGGGTGGGGGGGGGGGGGCAGAGGGAGTTAGGGTTTAATTAACCAACACTGAAGTACATCGAAATTACATGTATACAGGGGGACTTCAAATTCTTGTAACTATGTAAAATCTATACCTTTGCTGTTATCCATGTGGTATGTAAAATTGTACTAATAATTATTTGACAAAACTGACACTAATTGATGCTCTTATCTTGTTGACTATTAGAAATCTGATTGTATTATGTAATATCAAGGTTTTTCTGTATTTTAGTGCAAACTTTCTTGCTGGAAATATATAAAAGTGGAAAGTGCACACTTGGCTATCTGGGGATCGATCATGTACTTCCGGGAATAAAGTAACAGACTTGTAGGGGTAGTTAGAAAAAGGGCGCAACTCGTGATATAACGCGAATAAAAGGGTGATTGAGTTACGATGCTTAAGGTTACCCTTAAGGCACCCCGGTATTATGGTCAGCACAAAGGTATTTTATCATCCCCTGGGAAAGAAATGCATCAGATTGATTGCACACCTATGACGGAGAGGATGCTGTGACTCAGACAAAGAGGATGCTTTTGAAACACTTGATGTAGCAAACATTGTGAAGATAAATCATTGTCAGCTTTGGATATTAAATAATTTGTCATGAGAAAATGACCCTTATAAAAGCTAGAATATTTTATGTTAAAAGTTAGAGTGGTATAAAGTATACCGAACATAATTAATGATTAATATAACTTGGTATCGTAGGTGGATAAGTTTAAATTTCATTGGTATCATGCGCCATCACATATGCAGACACTCTAAATGCTATCAGATTGAATTATACAAAGCTTGAAATGTCAAAATCATTTTGGAATTGCAATAGCACATTGAAATTAAGCATTGCTCACAGCTTCGCTAAGTTTCTGAATGATAATAGAAGTGTACAATATACATGTTACGAAACTGTTTAGCTACTTCTATCTGCAAGTCCTTCTATAGCATGTAAATTGTACAGTTTCTTATCAAATAGTTTCATACCAAAGTAGCAAAGTAAAATATTTCCTTTAAATAAGGATAATTAAATTATACAATACGCCAATGGATATAAAGTACTTACCTCCTTCTATCCAGATTCATTTCAATCATCTCACAATTAAATGTCAACCGCCTTTGATCTCTCCACAACTGAATAGTATTCCCTGAGGTCCGCTCAGAATTTAGTCCATGTCGTTCCACGCATTCCTGCTACGTGCATATCATAATATCGGGGAATGCAAGCTGTCAGTGAATGTAAGAGCAGCATGAGGATTGTATTGCGTCAAGCAACAAAGCCGTATGAGCGGATACAATGAGAATGTCGAATTTGTAATATTTTCATACCCCAGCGTCTTGGCAGATTGACTTCAATAATCGATTGAATATCTGAAATAAAAAAAAGGTCTATGACGTTAAAGCGTACAGATACATGGCAAGTAATCTACTATATTCATTTTATTTTGGTAAAAAACAAGAAGATACATGCGTTAAGAACGCGAGGCGATATCATGCGATAAAAAAATAAGAAATAAATTCTGAGGGAAGTGAAGGCGGGTATAGCATCTTTTTTTTTTGAAACGGCAAAGATCACCCCCTCGAAATTTTACGAGGCTCGTGGTAATTTTTTTATGGGAGCAGGCATAAAAAGAACGAAAATGCTGATGAAAAGGGTAGGAAAACAAGCGGGGGAGGACAGTGACGTAAAAAATATCCAACGGAGACGTTAATAATGATAATGGAGGATCGTTAAACGAGCGTGATCACGGAACTTATTATTATATTCCAGCAAGTGTCAGAAACGATTTTTCTTATCTTGTTTCATCCATTTAATTCTACTGTCATTACTAGGCAAGATCATATTAGATTCTTTATTTTCATCTAAAACACTATTCACTGTAATCCACGCATAATCAAAATATGAGCATTACTCTACTGGTCCATATTGCAGGTCATAAGAATAGTGGACAGCAGGTATTACGTATACATGTGAAATTTATGCTCGAATCGACATTTTCACAGGCTGGTCAGTTAACGTTTAATGGCGCGATATTATTTCTATTGAGCGAAATTAATTTCATATGGCACGTCGAATTAGCGTTGCTCGTATTTGGATTGGCAAAGTTAGTAGGGACGGTTAATTATTGCACTGGTGGCACAGTTTGAACCAGGACTCTCATTCCCGAGGGAAATTCCCGAGAAACGTTTTAACTATCTATTGCAACGTACGAAAGTCAACGTCCGTCTGATAGAACATTTAATATACTAACATCATTGCATGTATGCGTATACCTGTTAATTGCACCTTAATTTTATAAGTACATTGTGCTCGCATACGTTCACACAGAATGACACTCGTTGCATGTGTAATAAACCAACATAGCCAAAAAACGGCTCATACTCTTAAATATCCCAGCATATTGCCAGCAGCATCATGTAAAACGTGCTATTTGTATGCAGGCAATATGCTGGAATGTGAAGTTTTTGGCTATTAGGGAAGTAACTCAGATTAATTATAAAACATTTTAGCTTACCAACTGCATATATCCTAAGGATGGTTATTACACAATTCTTCCGAAGTCTAATGTCCAAAATAATTATTCTGCTCTGTCCTTTTTCTTGTGATTTTTAGTAAAATACTTAGCAACCCTGTTCCATATCTTCATGTAATACCACAGCGTACACACAATGTACACAGTCGGTCTTCCCGCGAAACATCAACGCCGCGTCCGAGCAGCATAACATAACCTCGAAATTTCCTCCAGGTATTTGTACAATTTACACAAACTGGATTCGCAATCAGAGTTTACATGTATCATTGAAATTTGCAACGTGGCTTCTCTGCATTTGGCAAATTTGATTCTCGTATAAACTATTTCACTAGGCGGTCGCGAGTCAATCCACCGGTGCTCTCGAGAAGCTTGATTTTTTCGTTTGAACTAAGCAACTCTAAATGCATAGGTGGCAGCACTGCGGTTAACGGTTGCCTAATTTCAACGCGACATTACGAAATTACGCTCACCTGTTGACGGAATACGGAAAATTGTGTTTGGAATTTTGGTTTGTTGTTTATCTCGATTCTCTAAAAGCTCTAAAAGAAGCTCACGAAACTTATCTTAGGAGTTAGATTCGTGTTATCTTCCGCGTTACAGTTGAATCGTGAGTGGTAAACGAAATAATGCGGAACTGTGGAATATCACAGGTGAAACTATTTCTTGACTTTTTTTGATTGAACTATTTCTTTTCTTCCTCTCTCCTTTTTTTTTTTGCTTCGCGTCTACTTTTATTCGGAAAGTGTCTTGGTCTTGTGGAAATACGAGTTGTCAGACATCCACGAACTTTCACGAAGGTCACACGTGTGCAAACTTTTCTTCAGGAAACTCAAAGTGATTTTTGTCACGAGAGAAGCCGCATTCACACTGGATTTTTGTGAATACAAAATTTATTCACGATTCGCCTCTATCAACTACATTTCCTCACCGGAACTGAGAAAGATATGGTAAAGTAAAACTACACTTTGATCGAGTTACCGAGATAAAAGTATATATTTCACTTTTATCCATAAGCGAGAAACTTTCCATTGGAAAACTAATAATGAGACTTTTTTATTCGAGGCATATTGGGGTCGTAAATTATTTTAAAAATGTCAGTTTCTCGTTACGAATCGTGAGACTGTTGTACTACGTAGCTTTTCCATTGCAGGAATCGCACGTCTATCAACCCAAAAAGGAAATCAGAGAATATTTTATTCTCACTAAAGATTGATTTTTGATTTTTGATCTACCACTTTTGATTTATCGGCCATAAATGGAACCACGTAGACAGTGCAGTCGAGTTGCAGGAAATGTGCACATGTTATGCAATCTCGTTCTCTCAGGAGTCAAAAGTCACTCTGATGCATTTAACAATTGCAATATACACGTATAACGATCTTTAATAATTCCTCTAATATTACAGTGGCAGCAGAAAACCATTACTTGGTAAAAATCAAAATAATATAAATAAATAAGAAGAGACATAACAAGCAACTATATACAAACCTCCAACGTGACATCCGGTTGGTGAAAGCTCCAAGCTTTATCAGTCCTATACATTGTGCTACAACGAGCAAGATAAATGCTGTTGTCTATTGACATTGTTCATTAACAATATCCATTAAGAAGACGTCTCGTGTAGACAATGAAGCTTTCTTACTTTGCCACGAGCTTATCACTCTAGTTTCTTTCCTACTTTTTCCACTCGAGGAGACGTTTCCCTACTCGTACAGTCTTCAGATCTTTACAAGTCTCCCTCCTCCCTTTTTTTTCTTATCAATCCTCGCCACCGAGTCAGCAAAATGAAGGGAAAGGTTAAACATGGGAGTTTGTACGATCGAGGTTGAGCTCTTTTTGCCTTCATGACACTCGTTCCATGAATTGGCAAATAAAGGCCGATCCCTTACAAGCCTTATCTATAGCAAATGCCAATACACGAGAACCGATAACTTTTTTCCCCGTATCTTTTTGCCAATGTAAAATCGGTAGAACAATTTTTTCCTTTGAAAGTTGAAAAATTTTGATATCTTCAAAATAATTACATACCGCCAACCGTTCCACACGACGCTAATTAATCAAAAACTCCCTATGCACTTTCACTTAATAAATTACTATTAATTATTCACATATATACAACGTACGCACGTGCAGTAAAGTATTTTATAAATTTGCCCGATAACAAATAATTTCCTAGTGACTTTTGTACTCCCTAGGAACTTTGCCCTTTATACTCAGACGCAGTTGGTACTAAATACAATTTTATCCCTCAATCTTTTTCAAATACAAATATAGCTCTTTGGGTCTCTATAAAAAAAAGTGTAACCCTGACACAGCTAGAATTTCAAAATTCACCTCTTTTTTCAAAAATCATTCAGGTACCAATTAAAGTCAATATTAATTGTGCAAGGTCATGGTACGACCGTCTGACACAGCAAGTACGTAAAAGCTCAAAAGGACCTCCGGTCGATCACCTTTAAGGGGACGGAAAGAGCGATGTTTACAGGGATTACACGAGTGACCGGCTTCTTAGTGGTTAACAGGGAGAAGAGGGTGCGAGTGGAGGTTGGCAAGCGTGCCAACCTTAACACCGACACCCCTCCACCTCCTAGGCTTGAATAAGCATATAGCTCCTATTTCTCATACCCTATCCCTGTCATCCCCTCTATTCCACACAGTATCCATTATATTCTCGCTACCCTCGCTATACCCACAACTACCCTCTACACCACCTCTACCTCCATCTCTTACCTATTACGCCTGTCCACTTAACACGCTCGCTCTGTTAACCGATCACTTCGACCTTAAGACCTACGCGTTGCTTCTGTCTCTATGGTTAACAAACGTGTGGCGACTATTTTTCAATATTATTCAAAACCACGCATTATACATTAAATATATACCATAGGTACAGATACTGACTATACTAAGATTACTATAGGTCGGACAGTTCGAATAAAAATATATATATATATCAAATTTGTTATTACGCAATTTTCGTGTCTCCTTCGAGCATCAAGTCCCATGCTGTTATCGTGCGTTAAAGTTTTTACCATGCTTTTTCAAACGGTCTATTGACATGCCTGCCAGCTTGTAGCCAGGCGAGTTGTCAATGACATTTTTGACTGTCGCTCCTCATAGCACAGGACGTTATAAAAACGTTTACCGCGCTGCAACCGAGGCTTTTGCTCCGACCCATCGTGAAATCGGTTGACCGGAAGCTTTAAAGCAGACGAAAATGTAACCAACGCCCAAAAGCTTTCGCAAAGCTCACCCCGTCCGCGTCCCATCAAGTCTTTCTTGGGATCGTGCGACTTCGACGGGCTTTCCGCGCAAGCTTCAAGCAGCACCAGAGCTTTTTCTTAATATTCATCCGCACTGATATAAATCATATGCAACTTTTCATATTCCACTCTATAACCTCTTGTGCAAATCCATATTGATCATACATGCAGGTATGACGTAATGTCCACATAAATACCACGTGTAACAGGTAGGTAAAAGCTTCTCTCTCTCTCTCTCTCACTCGCACTCGAGAGCTACCAGCTGTTTTTTTCCGGAGCTTTTTTTTTAACTCCCCGTTATTAACATTGTCCTTAATACTTTTTAAATGTTAATCAGAACGTTGGCGACTGCGTGACGCATCAGTCTGGAACAAACAACGGATACGTGAGTGATGAATAATACATGGTTAATTCACATTAAACGTGTCGTTAACCTTACTTGATATATTTCCAGTACTCCCATTGGCAGAGCTTTAGGTCCTTACTGCGTTATTCATGTACACAGGTCTTGGCTCAATGTCTCCCTTTCTTATCACCGTGACTGTACGTTTCTTCACTAGCTTCATACGTTCTCACCCTGTGTTTTCACTGTGACTGTACCTACGTTTTACTTTCAATTTCAACGCAGACACCTGGCGGTGACTTAAGTACATGAATTTCCGTTGTATGCTAGGTTAGGTGAACCCAAAATATATAATGGGTCAAGCCGCGACAGGGTTGAACGTAATGGGGTAATATGAGAGTGGAGGAAAAAAAATTTTTTTAAAAAAGAAAATCGTATTTTTTTTTATTGATCCTCAATGGTTGTGTAATAAATTTTTTTTTTTTTTTACAAATTTCTTATATCGATATTGGCTGTTTAATTATCACACGTGTACCTTTTCTTTTGGCAACCATCAAATTGCACTATCTTGTCCGCAGGATGTTTGCCTTCTGGCACATAGGTTTTTCTGTTTCTCTGTATGCGTCCTGAACATCTTTACGACTCTCGTGTTATTACCAGGGTGCTTTGCCTTGGCTGGAAAAACTGTTCGGCCAACGATAAAACAGTCACGCGATGCACTAAACGTATCCAGCTGGTTGGTACACAATACATTGGGATAAGCACATCGTAAGACGTGCAAGCTCGGCCGTATATAAAAAGCTTCAATCTGGAAAAGAAAGTGCGTACAGTTTCGTGAAAGTCCATTTAATGCAATTCGTTTGAAATGGTGACGTCATAAGGGAAATTTCTTTTTCTTTTTATTCGAGTGAAAATGGGATGGAAATTTTTCTTTTTTTTTTTTTCTCTTTTTTCGTACGTACTTTGCATACATTTTGAAATAACGAATCGTGCCGAATTTTGTTTATCGACGGTTACTTATATTTATCGACCTCATCTGTCCTGAGCTTCTTAACCCTTTCTTCCATTTCGTGACTATATTTCGTGCGGCGCGTCAGCTTAGCACGTCGATGCTTTTCTATTTTTTAAGCTCGTGTCATGAGCTTCCAGGCACCGGGATAAATTTTTTTTTTTTTTTTTTTTTCATTTCACTTACGTCACTTTGATTTCGACGAATACATTTTTACCACGCGACACACGCGATTTATACGTTACTGATGTGTCGTTGACACCTGTCAAACTTTGTGGACAACCACGTGGTCGGTATTCTCGATAAGATAATAATGGACAATATTAAAGAAATGTATGAAAACGAAGAAAATTTCTTAACGAGGATATGTCGTGATTTTTAGGGGTAGAAAAAAAAAATCACGTCACAGACAACTATATTCGGCGGGGCAATCAACCCCCTTTTTCTTGTTCGTCCTTTCCTTTCTTCGTAAGGGTAGTAAATGTTTTTTCGTATCTCCCTTGTATAGCGCGAGGGAATCCGAACACGTGGCTAAATCGCTCGGGAAGGGTTGAAAAAAAAAATACGTTACGTAAGTGCCAAGCTTACCCCCAACACGTACACAGCGGATTGGGTGTACACAAAAATGGACGAGTTAAAGGTACGAATTTTATCAGGACCCCTGGAAGAGGAATTGGAATAAGGCATTTCTACCCTTCTGTGAAAGGAATCCACAAGGGGTGGATCTTTCTTCCGTTTACTATTATAGGAAATCTAACCGAGCCACCTGTTAGGAACAACCCTTTCTAACGTTTACCCTTCACCCCCGGACTATTCTTCATATACTACAGTGGTAACTGCTTTTAATGGATCAGACATGTCTCGAGGGTATTTTCGTGTCTTACCTTTCCACTTCCTGCCGATCGATTTACGTCTCGTTAAGTATTTATTTGTACTTGGTCCAATCGGTCTGAAAGTCAGTCCCATAAATTTCACTAAGAACAAGATGCATCGTGGGTGACGTGTTTAAAATATCCTTTATAATTTATTAAAATTATATAAAATTTTTTTTTATTGAATCAACATTTTCGATATTTTTGTAGCACAAAACGTGTGCTTGTGTATGTAGTAGAATAAAAAGTTGTTTAATTTAATATTGTCGATATGCAAAAAAGCTTGAGCTTTTTTTTTTAATACTTAGCCAGTTAATCGTTGCGTATTAATCACTGTGCTCAAACGCATCGTTATTGGACGTCAAAAGGATCGTGCTGTCTTTACAGTACTTTTTTAATCGTCTTTAGGAACACTGCCGACCTTTAGATTTTTCTCTTAGGTTTGTATCAAACATTTTTTTTTTTTTTTTTTTCCCCTTTAACGCAATTCCATCTCATCGTAAATCAATAGGGAGACAATTTTCGGGCGGCCGATTCTTAAAAGCTGCCGGATTATTTAATCTCGCCGAGTTAAAACTGATCGGTCTATCGATCGATTAGGATACTCGAGGAAATTCCGGTTTCCATTAAATTTATAGGGGATATATGTAAATTCAGCAAATTCGTAATGTAAAGTAATGCGAAAGAGAAAAAAAAATCGCGACGTGGGAGTTGGAGGAGGAGGAGGAGGGAGGAGGAGGGGGGGGGGGCAGTGAGAGTAAAAAGTGAAAAAGAAATTTCTGTCTGTAAATTTCTGCAAGCTCGTCCAAGGGTAAACGAAGGCTTAAGGCGTAATGCCATAGGAGAGCTTTTATTTTCCAAAGAACGTCGCCAATAACGAAAGCGAGCTTTCTTACTTGAAATTATAAGCTTTCGAAACGATCGGCAAACTTTTTTTTTTGTTTTTTTTTTTCAGAAACGGTAAGTTTTTTGCGACAATTTTTTTTTTTTACCTAAAAATTGAACTTTCAGCTTGCCTTCCTAATAGACATGCTCGAGGGGATTTTAATAGCATCGAATTATTCAGATGCTAAATTTAACGTATCAATTAATTCAAATTTCCCGCCTATAAGTTAGATGTACATACGGTATCGTTAAGTTTCTTGTCTTTATTTTATTTTTTAATTTCGCAACCTTCTGCCCTAGGGTGATCAAATTTTTGACCAGGAATTGACTTCGCTTTTTTTTTTCTCTCTCTCTGTAATTGAATTTTCAAATTGTCCCACGATAACAAGGCTATCCCTTCGACTTTTCTCGTATACGTATCAGTATATCTATATCGTCGTGATGTACTATACTGAGAGTTAAATCGAATCGAGCTTCGTTTGCTCTTTTAGCCTCGGGCACTTACGAATTCCTGAAGCAGTCGACGTCGCGACGCTTTATTAGCTCCGTCGTTCAAATTTGAATTGACTTGTACGTAGGTTATGAAACGTCAGTTAGACTACTTGTGTGAAATGTAAAAAATAATTTGATGATAAATAAATGTATTGCTATTATTATTATAAATTTGACTTTTTTTTTCAGAATGATTGTCAGCCCCCTGATACTTTTGACAGCTCTGATAGGCCCTTTATCAGCAGAAGTATCTTCGGCCAATGATGCTTTGGCGCTTAAGCGCGCGCCAATGGGCTTTCAGGGAATGCGCGGGAAAAAGGATCTGATCGATCAGGATTTTTCAAAGAGAGCACCAATGGGCTTCCAGGTAAGAATTTTTTGGAGATTTTTAATAATCGGAAAATTAATGAGGACGTGGAGGGTGGTGGTGGGGGGGGGGGTGAGGTGTATAATTTAAAAAGTAAAATAATAATAATAATTCAATTACTCCATTAGGGGATGAGGGGTAAGAAGAACTTTTTGGAAAACGACATCGAGGACTCGTACTTCCGGCAAGAGGCTGAAAAGCGTGCGCCAATGGGATTCCAAGGAATGCGCGGGAAAAAGGGACTTTACGAGGAGGATTATTATAAACGCGCCCCTATGGGCTTTCAAGGGATGAGGGGAAAGAAATCTTTGGATGAGGTTTGCGTCTTGTGGTTTTGGATTTTGATAATGTATTGTCAGCGGGGGTTAATTTTATTTTGCAAAATTTATTGTTATCTTGGCACAGGTACTTTGGCAGGACGACTATGACAAGAGGGCTCCGATGGGTTTCCAGGGGATGAGGGGTAAAAAAAATGATGACGAGAGCGTGAGCAACTTTTTGGAACTTCCGGAAGAGGATCTTGAGAAAAGGGCGATGACTATGGGCTTTCAAGGAATGCGAGGGAAAAAGGACAACTTTGAATCGGATTGGGAGAAAAGGGCGCCTATGGGATTTCAAGGGATGCGCGGGAAGAAGAGTCTTGACGATGAGATAGAAGATTTGGAGAAACGTGCTATAATGGGATTTCAGGTAAATCACGTAGAGATTTTATAGTTGGTAATATTTTGATTTTGGAATATATATTTTTTTTTTCTTTTTTAATAGGGTATGAGGGGCAAGAAGGACGTACAGAATGGATTCGAAGCGTTTCTAGACGATTTTGAAAAACGTGCTAGAACCATGGGATTTCAAGGAATGCGTGGTAAAAAGGATGAGTACGAGCAGAACAAGAGAGCGCCAATGGGATTTCAGGGGATGAGAGGTAAAAAGGCCCTGGAGGAAATTTACGAGTCAAGTAATGATTTTGAAAAAAGGGCCCCAATGGGTTTCCAAGGTAAGGTGTAATACGGTAAATATGGTATATATACATGTATAATGTAACCGAAATATTTTTTTAAATGGATAATTTATCAAAATTTTAATCGTACCTCTATATCAGCTGTTTTTGAAAAATCATTTTTTTCCCGCCATTCGCTATTTAATTAAGTCCTGACTAAATAACACTGGGTTCACAGTACTAAAATATTTTACACTTAAAAATCGTACCTACCCTATGCTACATGTGGACAATCAGTCTGCTCGATTACAGGAAATTATTACTCGCTGCAAATGAACCTTAATAATTATTATTTTTATTTTATCCAACAGGTATGAGAGGCAAAAAAAATGAGATGCCAATACAATTCGACAAGCGATCCCCTTATGGATATTATGATATGCGCGGTAAGAAAAATCCACGATGGGAAATTCGTGGTAAATTTGTTGGCGTCAGAGGCAAAAAGTCCGACCCGGCATTCCTGCAGGACAGTCTTTTTGAAAATATCGACAGGATCGGCCAGAAAGGAGACTCGATTACGACATTAGGTAATTAGGAAAAAGTTACGTTAACGTTGGATAATATAATGCATTGTATGTATATGAATTTATTTTATTTTTTTATTTCACTCCATATAATTCATAAGTATAAACATTACGTGTTACGTAACATATGCATAACGCATTTCACATACCTATATGTATAGACTTCTGTACTGGAAACGACCTGAGGTTTATGGATATTCAAATACGTTCCTTAGTTCCCACATTGACCGTCGACTATGGTGGCAGCACTTGGAGGATGCATACCAAGAATATTTGCTTCTTGGATATTCGTGAAAATATTTGACATATTGGCTAAAATTCAATTAAAACTTATCCATACGGTTCTCATTATCAATGTGACACATATGAAAAGTCAATAATGTCCAAATTTTTTATATTGAATATATGAATTTTTGAAAATTGCCGCGAGTCACTGCTGATTGGTATTGAAATATATGGAGGTCGATTGATATGTAAATGCACGTGGGAACGTTAAGAAAAATATAGACTGTAGTTTGAATTATTTTTTCCGCCAATTGCCCAAGGGAATAACGACTGATGAATAACTGAATAAAAACTGTACCGTAATTATATAGGAATTTAGATTTTTTCTGTCATTCGTGTCATCTGAGGCTTAGCCGATGAAATAGAAAGATTGATTTTTTAAATTATTTTTTTATTTCATACACTCTGGTTGGAAAATTTAGGGGTTAGTTTATGTTGGCTGCCATGTTTTTTTTTTTAACCCATTTTAGTATTGGCCACCCTAGCTTTGCCGGTACTTCTGAAAATTCTCTATAATCCTATTACACTTATCCCACACTCTGTACGAATAGGGGATGGCACGACATGACGATTTCTGATCTTTATGTATGGCCTCGCGCCATTGTGAAACCACCCTAAGTCCTGAAACGATCATACCAAACATTTACCGTCATTGACAAATCTCGGCAACGGCACTTTTGAAAATCCCTTGATAATCAAATACCTTAACACGACATCTATTTTTACCGTGAAAAACATCCCCCGAAAAAAGATACACAAAATCGCCTATGTACGTAAACCGTGAATTTTTTTTTTTTACTAAATTCACATAATTTTATTGGAATAAACCAAAAATTATATATATACATATATACGCATATATATTACAAAAAAATCTAATCACAGAGCTAAGGGATGCTCTATTAAATATTTATTTGAATAATATAAGACTAACCATCATTCCAATCTAATAAGGGACGTAGGGGGTAGTAAAAGAGTTTAACGAAAGGGACGATGAAATAAATTTTTGTACCCCTCGTTCCTTTTCGAACAAGAAGCACTATGGAAGAAATATATATATATATAGTTGTCGGTGAAAGTGCATTAAGCTTTCACCTTTTTCTGTTTCCTCGACAAGTTTTAGCCTCGAAACTTTTACCTTTGACCTCTCGTCCCTCCCACACAAAGTCCACCCCGTAAATTCAAACTTCTAAGTCACAACTAGCATCCCATTGGGTGACTTTTTTTTTTTTTTTTTTAATACGAAAATTGGTAAGACCGAAAGACTAAAATTTATATTTATCGCCATTATCGTTTAGCCAGCCTCCCTTTTCACTTCTTTTCGTAATTTTTTTTTTTTGCAACTCGCTTATCAACCAACTTTTGAGCTTTACGAAGACTACGTGTAAATCAACATATCTCAAGCATGTTCGTCCAAGTAAAGTTAGCCGCAGACGATAACATATATGACTTAATAAAAATAAAGTTTTTTTTAAAGAATTTACCAAGCTCGTTATCAGCTCTGTATTCAGTTAGAATTTATTATCGTATTTTGTGGCAGTTACGACTGTCGTAAATTTCAGGCGTATTTACATAAAAATTTTGTAAAATTAATTCAAATCAGAGCCAACTTGTGCAATTTGAAAATCAAAAGTTTACTATAATTCACGTATGACGGATGCATTAATGAAAATTTATTTGTCTGTTTCAGATATGCAGTAGTGCGAACGGGGTTTAGAAATGAATCTTTTCTTTAGTTCATGCAATTAATCTAGTCAAGATATAAAAGAGAGCAAGAGGAACCCGAAGGATGAAAGTGAAGGAAGATGAGAGAGAGAAAAAAAAAATCAAGAAAATTATATATATACATATACAAATATATATTAAGGAGCAGCTCGATTCAGCCTTTTTTTTTTCAAATTTCGTTTATTCAAAAATAAGGGTTCGAAAAGTACCTCGATCCTGTCCTTGCATACAAAAATTCTCAATTTCAACCCTCGCCTATCCGACGTCCACTACAACCCTTGCTGCCACACGATATCAATAGAGAGAAATGTGGAAAAAAAACTTGGTTACTTTTCGTTGTTAGAAATTGCAGTTATAAAAAATAGAAAAAAAAATATAAAAAGCATATATATAGATATATCTGTTAGACTACGTCGAGGAAAGCTCCGCCGTAAGGAGATAGAGGCTGATGGTGACAAAGAACCCCATAGGAAAGAAAGAAAGTAAGGGTGTGAGAAGAGGGAAAAGAAATGTAAAAAAAAAGAAGAAGAAAGAAAGCCAATCTAAAGAATAAAGAAAGCCTATATCAGTATTATCGCAGTAATACATTTGTCGGATAGTGGATTTTGAAATTTCCTCTGACTTTATCAAAATCCCAAAATGTCCACCGTTCCGAATGTAGTTTTGTCAAAAGCGAGTGATTTTTGTGTAATTAATTTTTAGTCGACGGTTTATTAATTTTTTAAATATTTATCGTTCGTTAACAAAAAAAAAATGTCAAAATCTCTTGCGAGCGACGCCTGGCGCGTCATCCCTCCTACTAATATCTAAATACGATTAGACAGCGAGCTATATTTTTCTCTGAATGTTAAAACGTGTAGTTAACGTATAACTAGCGATACATATATCATAAAAATATATAAACTGACTGTACCAACCACGGCCGTGCTTTGATAATTTTTGGTACAACCTGTACAGCAATGCAGGTATAAATAGTATAAAGCACCGAATTCTCTACTGATAGCTATTATCACAATGAAATATTAGCAGCACGTAGTACTTACTACTATTATCACATTACTATTTCTATCAATAGTATTTTCCTATTCTATCCGTCTACTACCTAAACACGTATCGCTGTACCCCGTTTATTAGGCTACTGTTAGGATCGAGGTACCAGAGGCATAGATCGACGGAGTGAAAAAGATATTAAGAATAAAAAAAAATGCAATAAATCCACCAATTAATATTTTTCTGCTGATACTTATTATGGATAAAAAAAATGTCACAGTTTATTGTAAAAACTTTTTTATTTTTATTTATCTGCCGATCGATGCTTTCTGACCTCTCGATTCTAAGATCATCTAGGCTGGAAGAGGAACAATAATTTATTTATTCGCTATAGTCATCTAATCCTAATTCTTAGTAATCTAATCCTAATCGCCTGTTACGTCACTGACTGGCACCATTAAACATAAGAACACGTTGGTTACTCGATACAGTAGACTCCCGTTAAGTGAGCGTTTAGCCAGGGGTGTAGTGCAAGGCCATTCTTAGAAAACGAGCACTTAACGAGAGACCACTTTTGAAAATATTATCAGAATTCATTGTACTTGTTTGAAAACATGTAATCTTTTCATTCCTATGCAACAATATGCGCCCTGTAGTCTGTATATGAGTCAATTGAATTTTCGAGGGGCCACCTTCTTATGACTTTAAAGGTAAATGAGTCACCTAGTCAAAATCTTTTACTCGTGGAACGACTGTGATTGGTAATGCGGTTAATTCAAATCCTTAGAAGCAAGGGATATGATCTTGGAAGCGTTCACTTAACGGGAGTGCTATTGTATTTCTTTCAGAATCGAGATAAACACTGAATATTGTACCGTTGCAGGATTTAAAAATTGAATTATAAAATATATTTATTATGTGTGTCCGGAATATAGTATAGTACGTAAAGGTATGGTAGATTCGAAGTAACTCGAGAGACACGAGGCTTGCTTCTTTCGAATTTGAAAAATATAATTCGAGGGTTGTACTTTCGAGCGATTCCGATAGTCATTCGAGGATTTATGAATTTTTTCTGTTATCCGATTGAGGAAGATTTTGAATTAGACCGAGTAAAGAGAGAGAGAAAATTTATTTATATAGTTAATAATTCCATTAGCGATTATCAAAGCACGGCTTGTGACGAAAGTAAACCTGAATGTGTTTAAAGAATTAAAGTATTGAGGAACAGAAAACACGTGCAAAAGTTACACGCGACTATTACGTGCAGACACTAATCTACTTCTGTGTACTCGGAGGATTTATTGTTGCAAGAATCTTTCGTCCGTAGGATTTGCAGGCGAAAGATGCGAGGATAAAGAAATGAACGTTGAGAATAAAATATCTGTGAATGAAAATTATGAACGCAACAAAAAATACAGTACAAAGTATCTTTATCCTATAGGTTTCTGCGACAGCTTTAATTTATGGTTTTGTTTGTCTTTATCCCAGTTTTCATTCAATCTTGATGGTTACGTAACCATACAATATTGTATGCGTTGAGAATGTTGTGTTTGGTACAAAAGTCGCTTTTGATCTTTGGGCAGGATTGATTATGAAATTTAATAGAAAAATTAAAATCATGGAATATTCACAGAGCTCGTGTTTGCAAAATAGTAATTGGGTATTTTTTTTTTGAAAGATGAAATATCAAAAATTATTATAAAATTAAGTTTGTCTGATATATCAAAGCACGGCCAGTATGGGTCCTTATTGGGCCCACTGCACCTATTAATGAGCCGGCAATGGCTGAGTACTAGACTGTTCTTATGTGTTTTCTGGGTAGAAACGAGGAGGTTGGAAAAAAGTGTATGAATTTGAAAATACAAATTGCAGTAAGATGAAGAATAGTATGAGGTACAAAGTAAATGAAGAAAGTGAAGAATTATTTGTGGACAGAGTATGCAGGAAAGATATATTGTAGAAGAGGAAAAACTAAAGAGTCACTGTTTGAACGTATGTAAATATATGAAGAAGACGGCGAAATATATTATAATAAATATATACGTGTGGTTACAGATTATTACTATAAAATATATCAATGTACTGTGTAGATACAATATATATTTATGTCTACGTGCAGGTGGTCAAACACATATCAATAAAGGCAATTCATTACGTTAAACGATCCCTTGAAAATAAAGGCATAATACAATTTTTAGCTATTCTTTTTGACGCTGTTACGTAAAAAAAACGTATCACGTACATACATGAAAAATATGCAGCTGGTTGTATAGCTCGACGTGGCTGTTAAAAGAGAGAATTCAATCTCGTGTTATATACTTGGTGTCGCTTTTCTAAAGTTTACAGGAACTAAAATGGCGCTGCTAACAATAAGTTCGTAAGTTTTCCTATAGTTCTCGTGGGATTCGTACGCCAGATGCTTCTTTTACTGTTACTGGCGTTTTCACAAGTTTACACGAAGTTTCTGTCGGTTGCACTCGTGAATTTCAGAATGTAGATAAAAAGCGATTGTGTTCTTAACTAACTTGTATTTTTAACTAGTGTTGCTGTTGCTATCTGTTTTTGTATAGCGATCAAACGAATTCGATTACAGTGCATTGATTTGGTTGTTTTGGAAAAATGACGTATCGCTTTGGCATACACTGTGGATTACTTTGCCTCTGTGTTTTATCTGTAGGCGACTGAGGGAGACACAATTTACTTGAAAGTACTGGTAGTGAATTTTTAAATGTAACTTGTATCGTATAACTGCATCTGTTCGATCATCGTGTTATGCTTGTTCGATTCTGAAAGCTTTGGTTTTATTATTTACTCGTGGAGCAGGTCTTTGTTGTTTTGTATTGAAAATGTTGATTTTTGTTTATTTGTTTGATCAGCGTGAATTAATATATATATTCACTGTTGACGCAGCAATAATTGTCTTTGACAATTTAATGTTCTGTTTTATCAATCTGAAAGTAGTTCATTTTTTGTTGAGTCGGTGCTGCCATCTCGTAACAGTTGTTAAAATTCTGACTCCATTGTGTATTGTGGTTTGATCTTGATTTATCAAGAAAATATTACAAGACAATTCTTTGCTTACAGGCGAATTACAGACTGTAAGTCATATTATCATGAAAAATATGTATATTTTCTAGAATTTATTAAGTAGTTATGCTTTGAGAATATTTGTCTTACTTTCATAAACTTCTGCTTATCGGATGTTCGGCAGTTAACCTGTTAGGTGTGTTTACAAATATATATTGTTAGTCAGGTTTTTTGTTATTTAATATATATTATTTTTGAGACTTTTATTAATTGGATTAATGTTTTCTAATACAGTGTATAAAAACAATGATTATTTAAATCAAAGTGTTGACATAAAATAGTTTATTTGACGTTATTGAATTTTGTATTGATGAATTACAAATTGTAATTATCACATTGTTTGCACCTCACTTTATTACCTATTATGCGATGCATTATTATAATTGCATAAGATAATTCCAAAGTATGCAATAGGGATAGCTTTTGTTTTATTTTCCATCCTTTGTATTGTAATAATCGATTGACTGATGTTCTCTAGTCTAGAGGATTGTCTGATTATTAGAGGAGAGAAGTATGAACATCATTTGAAAATATTATCTTTTATTGATGCAATATCATAAAATTTGATTCTCATACGAAGGATCTATAGATGTTAACAGATTACAGATGTATCCTTACTAACAAATAATATTTTAATTTGATTAGAAAGGTTTTTCATTAATTCCCACAATGTGTTATAAAGAGTCAATGTGATTTGTAGCCATAATAATGTTAGCCGATAGCTTCACGCAAGTTGGAAGTTCTTAACCACCCCAAGGAAAGAATATTTTACGAATAGCAAGGGACTCTGGAATTAAGCTAGCATCAGAGTTCCCAATGCTGATTATTCCTCTGCTTCGTTTATCCTGCCAGGATTGAAAACTTCTCAAGAAACTTTTCCAATCATCATGTGTCGATTCTGGAGTCTCGACCACTGGATTGTTACTATATCGCTTTCCACCCCAGCTGTTGAATCTCATACGTGGACCAGGAGTATTTCTTTGTGATGCACGCTTAGTTTCCATATCATTGTCAGTTTCACTCATGCCACCTTTTTCACCTGTTATGAAGGGATCATATAGAGGTTTTATTGTCTTGCATACAATTTATTCAATAAAGTATATCATTAAAAGTATGGTGTTACTGCTCAAGGTACGCACTCCAAGAATCGAAAGGACTTTTCTTATCTATTACTTCTTCAGAAATTCGTTTGTACATCCCACTATAAAAAGGATCATTTCTTTTGCCACCCCAAGCATTGAACCTCGTTCTCTTAACGTCTAAATCATCAGAGCTGCCACTTTTGCTTCCTTTCTCTGAAAATTACAAATTAAAAAACAAATCACTATAAGTTTCATAACACTGACCTCAATCACATTCAGTTATTTTAAAATCAAAGAACAGGAATCTGTTAAGTACCAGCTATTACAACATTATACATAATTATAATTCTTTCTAACCGACCTACAATAACAATTAAAGATATAATGTCATCTTTCTTTTTACCAATTTCATTACCATCCTCTTCCAGCATCCAGTCCCTTTTTCCACCCCAACTATGAAAAGGGACTCGCTTCCCACCCCAACTGTTGAATGGAACACGTTTCCCTCCCCAATTGAAAAATCTACCCCTCTTCTCTTCGTCGTACTTCTCAACACTCTCGTCGCTTCTTTTTCCACCCCAACTGTTAAACGGCATTCGGATCGGTCGTTGATTATTGAAATTTGCACGGAGAATCATCATCCTCTTTCCACCCCAAGGGTTAAAAGCTGGACTCTTCTTTTCCTGTAATGGATCCTGCCTCTCTTGAATCGGTATCGTCTAAAAAATTCACATACGTAGATCAGTGACGTATACCAAAATTATTTAGTTACCAATGTTTTATTTTTCCAAAATTCTCTTTACCTTCTCTTGCGTGTGGAAATGGTACCACGTGGGCATTGCTGAACTGCTACGTTTATTTTTATTACTTATCCCGTTTCCATCCTCGCTATACTGTACCGATCTTTTACGTCTTGTATTCACATTCTCGCTCAATGTGTCTTTCAATTTCATCTCATCCGTCATCAAACATTTTACCACAATTTCTCCATTTTCCCCGTGAAAATAAAGCGCGAGATTTTTACGTGACGTCAAGTTGCAATCGTTCGATTCGATATTGGATTTTAAACCGCCATCTGTTATCGTTTTACAATAACAAAAATAGCAAAGAAAATTAATCAAATTTGCAATTACCTACGTTCAATTTATTACTGCACAAAATTGATATCGCAACAAAAAATTTGTTTTCGTCAAAAGAAAAAGACAAATATTTTACCTTTGTTCGCTACAAAATTTTCTTCCTCTCCATCATTTTCGTTACTGCTACTCGGCAGGGATAGGAAGTTTTCTACGTTACCAAATTTCCCATATCTACCAGTATCGTCAAAATCCACAAGACCCTCGAAATTCTCAAGTTCCAAATTCGCACACGTGGTCCGCGTTAGAATCACGACGATACCAAAGAGCCACAACATGTCTATAAAAAAAAAAAAACAAAAAAAAATATCACAAGTCCCAAAAAAAAAATACATTTTTCTCAAACAACCCTTACTCTCTGATCGATTGCGACAGAATTTTTCAAATTTTCCTCTCGCAATGACTTCAATCAGTATTACAAAAAGTTGTACTAAAAAAAAAATACTTGAAATTATCAAAACCCATGACGAATGCCCTGATGTCATTTTTCATCAATTACTTTATAGTAATTAGACATTCAAAATCCTTATTCGATCCTGACGTCATCAACTTTAACATGGAGTTTCGTAGATTGGTGACTTCAATGGGCGCACGCACAATGGACTCTTGATATAAAAGCTTATCCCTTCCTTACGCAATGCTCATGGCGATGCACGAATATACGTGAAATAAAAAAAAAAATTTTTTTTCACTTAAAATTCAAAGTTAATCAAATCACATGTAATTTTGTTTTTTTTTTACTAATCGAATGTATTTTTTTTTTATATTTAAATACTTTTGCTCGCGCTTCTCTGACGTCACGGAAATATTTCTGTCGACAACGTAGGTGGCACTTTGTGCTATGGGAAATAAATATCTGTGAGCAAAATAAATGGAAAAAAAAAGGAAAGAAAGAAACAAAGAGGGGAACGTCTGTCATTATCTCTCACGTTTCCATTATAAATGTTGTCCTTTTTTATTCTTTCTCCATTGTCCTCGTTATGTATTAATTATCATACGCAACCTTTTTTTTTTACATCATAAATTAGACCATCTCACTGTTGCCTGGTACATTTTTTACTATTGTTTTCCACCTTCCTCCGAGTTCCTTATAAATTAATAAAAAAAAAAAATTTTTTTCAGTTTCACTTTGCAAAGAGTCACGTGCATTATCTGTTATCATTGATTTCTATACGGAACGAGTCAAATTAAAACTTGAAATTGATTGGGTTTTGATTTTTATAAAAAAAAAATATTTCCATCAAAATGTCTTACGTTAGATTGGTAATACTGAATAGTGAAACATTAATTTTTGTTAATGAATTTTTAAGGGTTGATAATTGACACTACTTTTTTTTATGGAATTTTTCAGCCTAAATTTTTCACTTCGTATTATCACAGGCGAACCTCTTACTTCAGGTGGTAATTATTTTTTCTGAATCACCCTGTATATTCTAATCGTGTTATACAGTAGTATTATATTTTTCGATCAGACGCAAAATTTCAGCATCCTTAATTTTCATGTTCTCATTTTTTTTTTTTTTTTCCCCTTTCTATTTTCCTCTACAGACAATTTTTCGATAATCATTTGCGAAGGCACTTTTATCACTTAGCAATCGATTGAACGTCTGGTAAAAGAGAATTGATAACGATGTACTAGAGTGCAATCTCGTGGTAGATAAAGAAAAAAAAAAAAAAGTCAAAGTGCAATTCTGTCGGCAAGTCACGCTCGAATTTGATTATGAAAGCTTTCAGTGCTGTTACAGAGACACTTGTTGCTTTTCAAAATTGATTTTGATGATGAATATATTTTTTGAATGTTCGAAAAAAATTCCAAAAAAATTTTCGCACCGGACCGAGTCAAAAGTAATATATATTGTAAATGTGAAAAAAAAAAAAAAAAAATGTATATGGAATTTTCAAATTTTCAAAATTCTCACCTCGTTATCGAGGGGGATGCTCCGAGAGATTTATCTCCGGAGAGCCGATTCTTCCTGGATGAAATCCTCTCGTCCTGGTCTGCTGATTTTACTCGTTCGTTACGGGGCGACGATTTTTCACAACTTTCGCTATTTTATATCCTCGCGAATCTGAAGGTCCTTGCGGTCCTTCGGCGGTGTTAAGGGATGCAATGGCCAGCCGAGCTGCGCGTCGGGTATCTTATACGTCCCACGTGGTTCCCGCCTCGACTTCTCATTGGCTTGGAAAAACCACCCCCGCACACGTAAACCACCCTACTCTCAAACTTACACCTGCCACCCCCATATGCAACTGATTCACGTTTGCGACTGTTGCTCAATGTGTTATTCCTTTTTTTTTTTACTTTTGTTCTTGATTGTACTCAGTAATTTCAATTTTTCAAAAATATACCGTTTGTCTAATTAATTTTGTACTACACCAATTTTTCACATAGACTATGTATATGGTAGTCTAGTGAATAGTCTATGGTATTATTTGAAAAAAAAAAAAAATTTTTTTTTTTTTCAATATTCCACTTGACACTTGATTAATTTTGTAAAAAAAATATCATCTACGTAAAATAATAATGATGCTTATATCACGTAATTTATTTTGTATTTTCACCAGAAGACTTGTGGATAAAACCTTATGGGGTCGCATGTGTGCGATGTTCGACTAAAAATGTGCTGCCTTATGTGACCTAAGATTATCATAAATCCTTAGACAGGAAAACGGAGCCAGCGGCAATGGTAATATTTTGAAAATATTCACGTGCCACGAAAAGTCCCTAATTTTTGTTCTTTCAATTTTTCCTTATCATAATTTTGAAACTTTTCTTTTTCCCAGTCTCGTTTTTTTTCTATAAACGTTTCTCTTACAAAGAAATTCATCCTCGTCGAAATTCGATGCTAATTAACTTTTGAAATCGTAGAAAGAAGATTTTCGAGGAAAAATTTCAGGGAAATAATGACGCGCGTTAATTCCACTCAATAATTCGTAAGCGTAATTCGACTGACCTTCACGATCTCCAATTCATCTCCATTTTCGCATTAATTTTCAATTCCTTCGCATTGCTACGTCTCTCCGCGTCTTTTATGCCGATTATGATTTTTCCGATAGAATCGCCGATATAAACTTCTGCCTGATCCCATCGTTATTTTGACAAGAGTATTTATTTTTAATTTTACGCCTAAAAATAAATATTTCGTGCACCCTGTATTATGAGACAGATTAAAAAGTGGGGGACTGGTAAGATCATTTTTGAAAGGTCTGAACGGAGTGTCGAAAATTTCGGGAAAAAAAAAATTTCCAAAATTCAGACTGTTGGATTTGATAATCGTACGTGGAGATAAACGTTTTCGAATTCCTTAAGGCTAACTGGAACTTCGACGACGTAGATGCTAATGGGGATACGCTAAAACGTGAAAGTTGGAAAATTGGATAGCAATAAGTTCAACGAAATATATTTTGCTCAGTTCAGCCGACAGAAAATTATTTCTTTATTTTTTATTTCATTTTTTTTTTCTTTCTGTAATTACAATTTCAATTATTTTACGTGTGTGTATATATGTATATATGTACTTTTTTTATTCTTCCACTGTGTTACTGGTAATGCTAATTTACGATATGCTAAGCTAATCTCGATTAATTTTTTAATTTATTTTTTTAATTCATTCTTTATTTCTTTAAATTATTCATGACTTTGTCAATTCTTGACACAGCCATGTTTTTTTTAATTGTAATGCCGTTCGCGCCATCTGTCGGAAAATTATTCCAATTATCACTATTCCTAACTTCATTATCCTCCAACACGTTGTTCTTCATTATCGACGAGGTCTGCTGCGATTCTTTCCAAGCTTCTAAGTCATTGCGTTTGGGATTTGCGTTCAACCAATTGACGCTACCATTTTCCAAAAACTTGTCGATGTCCATATTAGTGATTTTATGTTGTTTCTCAAAGATTCCTCTTTCCCATGACTTCTTGGATACCCGAGGCGAGATCCTCTTACCGCGAGCTACGTAAAAGGGATCGAAACGCGTTAAAATTTCATCCAGCATCCCACGACGGTTTCTCGGCGGTTTTGCTTTAGATCTTTTATCTCTTGGATTTTGACAAAATTTCCAATTTTCAAAAATCTTCAAAGGATACCCGGATCTCGATGCACTCTTGCCAAATTCATCGGTCACTTCGCCACTGACAATGTCCTTGGATAAGTCTCGATTATTTTTCCAAATTTCAGGATAATTTTCATTTTTTTTTTTCCCACGCGAAATGAAAAATGGCTCGTCAAATATATCCAGGATATTCGAGTGCTTGTTCCGTGGCTGCAGGAAGCTCAGATCCTTCAAATTCACACGATGTCCTTGCTCAAGGATCGCATTTTTTATGAGCTCACGCATATCCTCGTTTTCGAGTTTATAATCGGTTCGTTTTTCAAAATCTTTTTTTTCATTTGAAAAATCCCTTAAATCTCTCTTTCTTCTCTCTTTCTCCAATACATTATTAACACCGTCCTCCAAATGTCCTGCAGGACGCCTTGGATATTTCTCCTGGGCGTCGGTCTTCGCCAATGAAATTTTTGAAGAGATCGACGATCTCCCTTCCAAATTCTTAGAACCGAGATTTTCCTGCGACTCCTTGAAATTTTCCTGGTCCAATAATTTTTCTAGATCTTTCAATACATTTTTTAGAAAATCTCCATATTTTTCATTTTCCTTCAATTCTTCCGCTGGAAAATTCATTTTGAGATTCCAAAATTCTTCCGATCCTTTTTCAAGCATCTTTATCGCATTTCTTGTACCCTCGTTCGCCTCAGGGAAATATTTTGGACTTTGTACGTTATTGTAATTCTTTTTCGTTACTTCTGCATCTTCCCTCTCTTTTACACCGAATACCTTTTTTCCACGTGTCACGAAGAAAGGATCATTTTCCTCCGACATCTTTCCTAATAACTTCTCATTGTTCTCTATGACGATCCAGCTGGGCTCCTCGACGTAAAACGGCTCCTGCACCGTCCAGCCATGATTTTCACGGCGGATTCTACCAGATCCCAATCGATCATCTATCGATTCCTGATATTCGTACATGATAATAACGATCGGTAGTTTCTGCATTATCGACGATCGATATCTCGTGACCTTACGTAGATCCCGAATATCGGCGGAATCGATTCCTGACCTTAAAAAAAGAATGCAAAATTATTTATATCTTAGAAATCATTTTCAAAGTATTATTGAAAAATTCGATAATAATTTTCAATTTTTTTTTTTTTTTTTCAACACCTGTTCACCACCATGGTTGACGGTAAAAAATTATGATCTATATTCTCCCAGGGAAGACGACGAAATTTTTTCGGCCATGATTGCGTCTCGACGTTCGACGCACTTCTATACGATTTTTCACCCTGAAAAATGAAAACAAAATTTTTTACATCCATTTTCAAAATTACTTATCTGAATAGCAATGCTTCTAGTAATAATTTACTATTAAAGATTTACTTGACAGTTTTTTGTCTGGACTTTGACTATAAATATTTTGAGGTTCGCTAACGCACCCCTAGGGATATAGCATATAGGTAATAATCCAAAATCTATGAATTGATAAGTTACAATCAGCTCACCTCGAACTCTGCTATCACACTATATAAAAGGGTTGCAGCTAAGAGTAGCTCGCGCATTCTGTAATATCAAAAAAAAAAGTCAAATTTGAAAAAAAAATTGCACAGTATTACTAGCGACGAGAATAAATGATCTTACCTGGTGGAGCCGTCACTTGTTGGACGGTCTGCAACTTTGCAGCAGTGCCTCACGTGGTCGCGGAACGAATGCCATTGTCTTACCTACCACCACACTATTTATGACATTTCTTGGACTTCCCTAGGGTGGAGAAAGGACGCGGTCCAAGAAATCAAGGAATTGAACAGGGAATAAAGTACACCATAGGGGTGCGCCTTTACGTCAATCACGTGCCCAGGACTGTAAACAGAAACGAAAACCACCTAGGCAACACATACGGTTAGCCATGTGGTAAAATAAAGCCACTGTGATTTCTATTAGCTTTGGACGAAACAAATAATATCCACATACATTTTCTTTGCTTACAGGCAAGGATCTTATGAGCTTTTTTCGTTCTGTTTCTCAAAATCATTAAATTCCCTTATTTTTCTTATATTCCGGAAACACGTTTGGGGCAGAAGAAAAATCGAGGAAATTCGTACGAGCGCCAGTGGTACGATTTCATTAATTTTCTTTATTACTGTGAAATTGTGAAAATTAATTAGACAATTTTTGTATATTTAGAAAAAAATGTCAAATTACCAAAATTCTTTGGTTTTTAATTTCTACGTTCCAACAGACCATTTCCTTCTGTCGGTAATCACGAGCCGAGAATGGGTCTCGTCAGATTAGTCCTTATGCACGATTTCCTCCAGGTCGTTCGGCTCGTTTGACATACTTGGCAACGTAAACAGGGTCGTTTAGTTTCGTGCTAATTGCGTGTGATAATCGAGAAATTCGTTAGAATATTTTCTAACGTATTCTAAGTATCGAGAGACATGATTATTTTTGTTCCTCTTCATTTATTGACCAATCGGACATTTTCTAGAGACTTTTGCTCCGGCCTTCATTCCAGTCTTCTGGAACACAATGTTCTGGCATAATTAGATCTTCAACGAGTTCATGAACAGCTTCTTCATAAGGCTGAGCCTCTTGATTTATTTGTTAACTTATCAATTCTGCAGGTAAATTCTGCAAATTCTAACAGTAGTTGTACTGCTTTGTATTCTTTTGTAATATATTGATAAATAATTATTGTGCAGTGTTGACTGAGCAAGAATTCTTTTTTTTTGTTTCAGAAATACTCGACAATAGTAACGTGTGAGGTTGCGACGAAAAAATGGTAATTTATATTTTTTATGTTTTAATGTACACGCATAGTTATTTTCTCTTTATTTCGTTTTTAGAAGAATAACAAAATTGTTTTTATATATATTTAATATCTAGAGTTTCGTATGCAAGTATTACTTATGCAAACTTCCCACGCGTCCTAGACCCACCAAATGTATTAATGCTTTTGCTACGTTTTGCAGAAATTTCGATTCCTTGGTGATGGTGACTGCCCGGATTGGCTGTTGGCAGAAATCAACACGCTTTCTCGTATGGTAAAGTAACTTTCTTTAGTATCCGATACCATTCACAAAAACTCTATGCAAAATTGAAAGTTTTTTCTACGAGTTCTTATATATTGCATAACAAATCATAAATTGTACTTGAATAACAGACGTATGTTTTCAGACCTCCATAAAAATGAAAATTTTGGGACAACTCGTAGCCAAGTCTCTGACCGAGGGTGAACTTGATGTAAGTAATAAAAAAGTCAATTTTTATTGACCTAATTATTACTTTCCATTAATCGATATATTCACTCAATAGTGTCTCATGTTAATGTTATAAGATCCCTCCGTTTTCCTTGACTACCCCTTCATCCTCCTCTTTCCCCCTAAATCTTTACATGTCTTTTTTTTATGTCTAAGGTAATGAGTCCAGTCGTTAACACTGTATCAGTCCTGGAGGTTTCATAAAAAATTATATTTGTGTCTCCCTTGCACACACTGTACGTCCATAAGGGTGTCTGTTTGGTACAGTATAGACAACTGGGTCCAGTACCTTATATATATATATATAATTTGATCAGATTTAACGTTGAAAAGTTGCACTTTCACGTTACCTTCCTTTGCATGAATGATACAAGATTCTCCCACAGTATTTGCAAATGGTAACGTCAGTCGTAATGGCCAGTGACTTCTAAGCAGTCGAGACTTTGTCCACTGGTCAGGAAATAACTCGATATTATTTACCATCCAAGAGAAGGATCATTGAATTAGCCAACGTAATGGAATGGCAGACTCGGACAAAAAGTGCTAAACAAAATTGTATATCTTTTACCTCGTGCTTCTATGTACCTCTTAGTCTGCTTTTTCCTATGTCACTTTATCTTCAGAAATACATTCCGGTAGGAATAGTATTTTTGGCTTGATCAAATCTTGTGTCGCTCAGTGGAACGAGAGAGGAATACATTTTAGTCTGTGAGACTTGTCTTCATTTTACTTTGATTTATTTTGCCACGTGCCGCAGCATAGAACAGAAATTGTAATAGAAATTTAAAAATTACGTATTTTTATTTACTTTAATTATTTCTAATGATTGTTGTATTACGTATTTTTATTTGTTTTATCTATTTCTAACGATTGAACTTTCATAAGCTGCCTGGGCGAAATTTAATTCTGGGACTTGATCAATTGATGTCCAGTTATAGATATTTTTAACATAGCAAGATAATAGCTAATTAAAAATAGCTTGCTGGAATATTCTGTACGATAAGAACGAACCAACAAACAAGTATAACAAAAACTATTGTTTTCCAGCATATAATTCTATAATGCACTAGCAACTTGATCACGTACAATTGAACCATCAATATCTTCTGCAAAACATTAATACCGATGAATGTAATTTTTCTTAAAGTCCAAAACCAAACTTTTGTTATGTACGGTATCATCCATATGGATAGCCTAATCCAGGAGACACTTTTTAATACTGAATAAATGGCAATCAATATTTTCCAAAGAAAGCACTCGAGTAACATATTTTAATTGGTAATTAAAAATCGTTAATTAGTCTATTTAATTAATTAATTCTCTCTGAATTTCTTCACACTTCTCTTTCACTATTATAATTCTTACAATTGAATTTGCTGAATAAGCAAACCCTATGACTGTTCGTGTTGATAAACTGTGGAATTAAACAGGTTTGTGACATTCGGTTAGAATCATATTTATTACAGATACAAATTAATGAACTGACAACAACTGATTGTTGACAGTCGAGTCTGTTTTGGAGTTGAGTGAAATAATAATAACATGAAAGAGTGATAATATGAGATTGTATAAGATGAAAAATTGTCTATGCATTTCCTGGTTACTTAATTTGTTTCTCAGACAACGTCATCTCTTACTATTTGTTCCAGGAAGATAAGGTAAAGAAGATTACACAGGATGCTAAATTGGGTAGGTGTACTTTTCAATTTAAATTTAAATAGCTTTCCACTATCAGAAGCATTCCTGGTTATGAATAATAATGTGTGTCACAAAATTCCATATTAATAATTACTATTCTATTAATTCAAATTAGAGTTGAGTGATGCCAAGGCGATAGTAGCAGCTTTGGAATTGATCCTCACATCTTCATCTCGATATGGTGTTTCGTCAACGGATCTAAGCAGTGAATTACAACAATTGGGTCTTCCCAGGGAACACAGCGCCGCCATTGCTCGTTTACACAGTGACAATTCCACCCAGATCACTGCCAAATTAACAGCTCAGTCATTAAGGAGTACGTATTGGATCGTGTTCTATATTTAAATAATATTTTCTTGTATACAGTAAGTATCGTACAATTGTATATTTTTCAATTTTCGTTTCTCTCAGTCAACAGCTTATCCTCAGTGGAGTTGCTTCCTGGTCAGGAGACGTCGCCATTTTCGAAATTGTCAATGAAGCTTCAGAAGATTGATGGTACCGAGGATTCTGTTACCCTTAATATTTCCAAAGAGGAAGTTCCTGTTCTGTTGGCAGGTACGTAAATTTGTCATTTAGACAAAAATACACAATGATCATTACTATAGCTCGAGCTTTGTCTTTGTACCTTGTTTCAGAATTAAAAAGAGCAAGGAACCTGATGGAAGGACTCTGAGAAGTCAAGGCTCAAACGGAATTGCGTTCTTGTCTGTGAATAAAAAAAATCTAAAGAAAAGTACATACCGAGTAACAGCTGATAATCGTCGAATAATTTACTTTTATTTTCTTGGTAAATGAATATACAAAGTTTACATTTAGTTTCAATGGCTTATACGAGTTTCGAGTAATATTGATACGTTCTGACAATAATAGTGCCGCTTTTATAACTGCGCTTATAATTATGCTCGGTTTATGCTCGTTGACAGGTGGTGATTATTTTCAAAGAAAACATTTTTAACAGAAACAATCAAGAGTAATAGTCGAGTCATTCGCGAAAACGAAAGACGAACTTATTTCATTTTACATTAATTTCCAAAGCAAGTGAACAGCAAGGAATTTTGAAAAACAGTGACCTTCTTTTTTCTCAATAATTATTAACGCTACAATTTTTTTTACTCGTTCCAAAGTCTCCCTGCTCTTGTCAATTTTTCTCTCATTGAAAGTTCACCACGTGTCACGTTAATATTATTGAATAAATACCAAGGCTAGTCTAATCAGTCTTTATACAATATTCGTACATTCGAGTTTTTCTTTCGCGTCATTCAATTATTATAAGTATTATTATTTACAGCGCTTCGAGATTTCGCGTTCCTCTCGTTCCCATCGTCTTACTCCCATGAGATTGAATCTACTTGATATTTCTTTCCACGTTCCTTATTTCTCTTTTTCCCTCTTTCTTCACCTATAGTTTCTCATTCATCCTTATTACCTTTGCGCATTGCTCACGCAAACCCGAAGAGACCTGTAACCGACCACTTAATTTTTCAAATTACAAATCATCGGATCAACCCAAAGAAAAATGACAAAAAAAAGCACACACCTCAAACACACAGTAATCATTGTATTGTTAGTGCACCCGATTACTTTAAACTCGTTCTTATCCATTGCCAGTTTTTCATCCTTTTCTTTCTATTTATCTTTCTCTCTCACTCCTCAAGTTATCCCATTCGCATAGCCTCACTTGTCAAAATTCTAATCAGCTGTCTAAGCACGAAACGCGTTCGTCGAGTTTTCCTCACAGTTTCTCTCTCTCTCTCTCTCTCTCTTTCCCCTAATCTTTCTCACACACGCAATCACTAAGTAGTAAAAAAATATTTTCACAATAAACAGGTTTTTTGACTACAACAATGTTCCCTGTGCGAACGAATCGATTAATACATTCCTTTTTTTTTTTTTTAAAGGTGACGCTAAATCCCACAAGAGGAAAACTATATATGTATATGCATAATAGAAGCACCGACAGTTTTGATGTCTCGTTGCGGATCGAATCGTTCGCCAGGGTACATATTTGAGACACAAGAGTCGAGAACAAAAAATATATATATATATATATGGCAGACACAGTGAACGTGGACGTAGTACACAAAATGCTTATGGATTATATAAAAATCGCCTTTTAATCAGTTGAATCTAGATGAATATTATTTTTAATTATTTCTTGCTTCGTTTGTCTTTTTATTATTATTATCGTATGTTTAGAGCGAACTATGTAAATTCCTATTTAATAAGCATTCGATGCTGCCCACAGTAGGTGTGAAAATATGGGCTCGATATGAAGAAGGACATTGGGTATTGTGAAAAATTTTTTTAGTGTTACAAAAAAAATCATTTCTTCCCTCCAAACTTGCTACTCGAGAAAAATTCGTTTTAGCGTGGTCCTTGCGGGTTGCGATATGTACGATTGGCTTAGCGAGGATTACGTATTAAATTTGTGCTATTTATTCTTGAATTTTCTTAAACCGAAGTCAAAGTATAATTATTACCTAATGCTGCTAAGAATTTTTCTAAATTCGCTAGCCGCTCGCATTATTGTTCCATCTTTATTATACCTGCTGAATGTGATGAATTTCTTTTTTGTCATGAAAAATTGATACTTGTGATTTTTTTTATTACTTTTCAACCTCCTTATCCGTCAAGTGCATTATATTGCTAGTATAGATTCGCAGTGGGTGAGGGGGTTGCTTGTTTTCTTCGTTTACTTCGCGCGAAGCTAAATTGGCAGAAAGTAATGAAGGGTGGGTGATGGGTGGAGAGGAGGAGAAATTAATTATAGGAAATACAGTGTCCAGTGTGAGAATTTGACGAAATTATTGAAAATAAATGCAAGCCTGGCGACGGCCGGAGAGAATATTTTAAGATAGAAAATACTTGAGGGAGAAACTTAAAGAATATAAAAAAAAAAAACTTAAGGAAGATTTCCTCGATATGGAATCAATTACATATTTTCTTTTTAAGGGTAGTGGCAGTAATCCATGTTTCCTCGGTTGATTTTTCCCTTTTTCACCATGATTTTTCTTTTCATTTTTTTTTCTTATGTTAAAAACTTGAGTACACGCGTACGTTGATAAAGGATTAAATAGACTTTTTTTTTCCCTTTCACGTTTCACGACCTTAGTAATAATTAGCGTTAACAGTGCCGCCACGATAAAGAGCGTCAATAAAGAATTATCAAG
This sequence comes from Syrista parreyssii, assembly GCA_030142615.1. Taxonomy (NCBI): domain Eukaryota; kingdom Metazoa; phylum Arthropoda; class Insecta; order Hymenoptera; family Cephidae; genus Syrista; species Syrista parreyssii. The sequence continues at coordinate 69,520 of JARQTG010000237.1, forward strand.
ATTTGTTCAATTTTCTCAAGAAAGGACAACCATAATGGTTCATTCACACCGAAGGTAGCTGGCAGTGAGCAGTAGGCAGTGACCAATGGGTAAAGAGCATCGAGTTGCTGACGTCATAAATCAGATCCAAAAACTTCTTCCCTATTGGTCGCTACTTTCTGCCTTCTGGTCGGAATGAACCTTAAAACGTAATCGATGCAAAAATAATGTACAGGGTCAGATTTACAGCGAGTGTATTGAACTATACATATAAGATAAGTAAGAAAAAATCGTAAATCGACAGAGATTCGCTCTGCTCGCAAAATAGTATCGCGACATTACGAAAAGTAAAAAATTTTTCTTCGAGTTTCCTTTTCTTTTACTTTTTTTTTTTAACTAACCTTAGCGTATTTTTATGTGATACTATTTTGTCTACGTTTTTTTGTTATTTTTCTTATTTCTCTTTTCCTCGCGTCTCCTTCGTACGCTTACAATGAAAACAACTTTTTTTTTCTTTTTACAAGAACATCCCCTTTAAGGATTTTATAAGAATATCCTCTGGGGAGGGATCGGTGGTGGTCGCCGCGTCGTACGTTTTATTATTTCTTATTAGGGTTATTATCGAACCAAGTCGATCGATCCGAAGAGTCAATCATTGATCTACGAGTAGGAGGAAGAAAAAATGATCCATGAAAAATCATGAATTTTACATTTTTTTTTTTTCCTCGTGACTCATAATTCGCGTGACTAATATTTATTTGAAAAGATTGCAGTGACTTCCGTGTATGTCGTTCAGAACAATATTTTTCCCGTGGACAAACAATTGTATCTCGCTAGCTTATAGAGAAAAGGAAAGAACGTTAAGATTAATCGTAGGCGATAGGAATTATTCCCATTAATAAGTCCATTGAGCTACTGGTCGTTTCAATATAAAGGTAAATCGAAAATACAGGGATATGTTGTTGCATCGTGCGATATGTAAATTATGTGAATAGCAAGACGCTTGAGTCTCTTGGCTAATCTACTTCTTGCAAAAATCGTGTAGAAAAGTTTAGTCTAAGCTCGCGGCGTACCGCGCGCCATCTTCATAATCGTGCCGACACCATTAGTAGTTTTTATTCGTAACTCGTTCATCTATTTTAATATTATTAACTTTTGTCATCCTGAACAGTCTAATTCCTGAGTCTCGAAGCAATGAGAGGCACGGTTGAAACCTTTTATCAGACATTCTCCAAAATTGAAAAAGCACCCACCTATCGTTTACAATCATTCGCACCGAATAAAAATAAATGATTATTGTCCACGGGAGAAAGTCGGACTGAAAGTTGTTCAGAAAAAACGCACAGTCGACCTCTCTGACATAGAGAGAACACGTATCCACCATTTTGTTATCGACCTAAACACGATCAATGGGGTAACCCCTTTTCTTTCTCTTTTGACTACCTAACGGAATTAAGCCATAGAAAAATTCAGAGTGCCTTATCACTCTGTCTAAGTTGCATTCATTGGCTAAACCATACCCATAAATCTTACAATCTAATGGGGTAAACACGTATCGGAATCGCCGCTGCTGGCCATAGAAAAGTTTGCAGAGTCCCTGTCGCTCTGTCTGATCTGCGCAGGCGCAGAGAGTTTGTTCTGTGGTGCTTGAGGGAAAGTATGATGTCCAGGTATTCCCCAGGACTGCGTGTGCACCTGAACCGGTGGGAACCTCTTAACAAACGGATTAGGTCCACCGTGTAGCAACCTTACGCCATTATGATGAGAAGGTAGCGTAGTATGAGCAGGAACAGTAGTGTGCACCACGGGAACCGTTCTAGGAACGGAACCACAGCTACCAGTAGAACCAGCCATATTGGAACCAGCCATACTGTGCGAAGCGTGGGGCAGTGGCATAGTGGAACAGTGCGGATACGTAACAACAGGCTGAGTGGGGTAATGCGGAAGCGTTGCGGAGGAAGCTTGAATGGCTCTGAGGTCACTGTTTTCCGTGAACGACGTCATTCTCATGTTGGTAGATCTGCCGAAGGGTTCCTCGTTCGGATTGAGGGGTTCGGTTATCTTCGGCCTGGATAATTTTCGACGAATCACGACAGTCGCCTCGTTTGGATTCTCGAGAATGACAGCGGGGCATCCCCCGACGACTGCAGCGCCGCCACTGTGATCTAAACCGTTCAGTAGAGGCATATGATTCGCATACTGGGGTGAGAATGATTGGCTTGTACCGGGACGAGAACCTGGGGGTGAGAATGTTGCGTTTTCGTGGCTCGGTGGTTGCATCCCTCTTTGTAACGAACAACTACGCCATTGTGGCTCCTCCCTTGGCTCGCCGGTCAAATCGTCCACGCTCGTTGCTCTACGTTGCTGTGACGTCGTACTGATGTTGCTCGCGTTACTGACGTTACTGGTGTTGCTTGCGTTACTCGCGTTCGAGTGAACGCCGCTAGATGTCTCACTGTGGCTACTGGTATTACTTGGTGCTGATGAGCCGCCATCCAATGGCGGTGAATTAGAAGAGTCTGAACGTGGTGTCAGTTCCTCGTGGGGCATTCCCGAATCTGCACGACGAAGACAACGGGGTGTTTTAACGCCATTTATCTGAAAATTGTAATTTCTTATTGTCATGTTATTTCTGTGAGGCATTATTATTATTCTGGTGTTATTTATATTTCTCGATGATCCTGAAGCAATAATCATTTTATTTTCTTAGCAATGTTTAAAACAAACAGTTAGTACCTGAGTGTTAGTAGTTAAGGGTGCTGCGATGACGTCATTACTTGGGGCACAGGTCGGCGTTGGTGGTGGAAGAGGAAGTGGAACTGGGGGTGGATCCGGTAATGGTTCTGGTGTCAGAAGGGGTGAAGGATCACCTTCCGAAGGTTGAAGGTCGCGATTTGCACTTGCGTAATATGTCACTTGGTCATCGTTCACGCACTCCAGTAACTGTTGGAGAAGTTAGTGAGATTAGTATGTGTTAGAATTTTTTTTTTTGCAATGAAGGATTTTGAGGAGGGAAAGATTATATATATTTTTTTTTTAAATAAAATAGAATAATTTGGGGCTTGTCGGTTAAGTATTTTGACGTTATAGAAATAATTGTACTGACACTTCCCGTGGTAATAAGTACTAGCTATTCTACTGCGTCTATGATACAATTTTTTTTCCTTAATTTTGTGAAAAATTTTTGGAAATATTTCTCTCTACCATACACACACTAATACGCACAGCTGTCTATTTTTATTAAAAACTGGATTTTTTTTTCAGTCACAAATGTTTTTCTTGAAAATAAATTCTATTCCTATTCTCTGTTTACATAGTTAAATCTCTAAGTCTACTTACAGTTCTACTAATTTTTTTTTGTAAAAAATTGATGACATTTTGGAAAAATTGTAACACACGTGACCGACTACTCGGCGTAACTACTATGAAAATTTGTTAATTACATAGTTAATACAAAACACCAAACACAGCAGACTTTGTTAGTCAAGTTAGTTTGAGAAGTTCGAATAAATTTTGTATTTCTCTTACATCCGCAAATTTTGGTATTGCATCCCTACGGGCTACCAGCCATCTTCCCCACTGTCGGAAAAATAAAAGCCATAAATAAGAATGAAATTAAAAAATTTTTTTAAACTTTTCATTTACGTAGAATCGTTGAATCGTTTAAGTACATAAGTTTTCCCTTTGCGCTTGTCTCCAGACAGGTTGTACAGATAAGAGATAAGAAATAAATTCGAATAACATTTTCGTAGACTTTATCGGTTTTATAATTATAATTTTTACTCATTTAGAACCAAAAATATAGAATGCGATATTAAGGTTGTAATTACAAAATCAATTCAATTCTCCTTTTTACAGGGTGAATTTTTAACGTAGCATTATCGCCCACTTAAAACACACAGAGTTTTGAGAGTACAGGGTTAATCGAACAATGAAATCTTTAATGAAAGTTAATTGAAATGATAAGCAAATAAAAAAATGATTACAAAAAAAATCACAAGCAAACGAAACCATCACCGTCCGGTCACCAGAAAAAAAATTGTTCTGATTGAAAATTTGGTCAATTTGCAAAAGATTTCTAATGACTTTTGTATTTTCATAATAACATTTATGACAGTTCAAGTTTTATATGAATCTAATGTATTTGAATGTCTGAAAAAGTTAGGTCGGTCTGAATATAATTTTATTTTTGAAAAATTTTTTCTTTAAACTGACCTTGTTTTCCTCGGATGTGGAATCGTCGGCAGGATCGAGTGACGTCATTAATGGCAACTCTCGTAACGTTGCGTAATCGCCGTCATCGTCTGGTCCGCCATCGGCAACGCCTCGTCGGGCTTTTCCCTTATTGCTGAGGAGGAAAGTCGTCATTATTAGATCCATCATAAAAATATTGAAAAAGGGTAGAAACGTCTCACCGATCACAAGTGGATTCAGTGAAGATAATTTTGCAGCAGCTTGGGCGTGCGAAGCGATTTGCTCTCTTATTATTTTGTTGCAATTTTACAAAAAATAGGAACATTACTTTTCACACGGAACACTTTGCTTATTACGGATGAATGAGGTTAGTTAATTTTTCACGTAGCATGTACTTTCCATAAACTTTTTTTGTGAAAAGTTAACTACGTCATTAGACATTTTTGCATTATTTAAAAATATTAGCCAAACGTGGTTAATTAGTAAGTTAATATTAATGATCATTCGGTGCAGTTGCATTAGATGAAAAAATAATTCAGTGCATTTTGACATATTTTGATTAAAGTATTACACTGCATGTAAGCTAAACACGATAGGACAGTGTAGGCAGATGTTAAGAAATGCACTGAATTTTTTAATCGATGTTTTAATTAAGCATGGGAAATGTTTTCTGTGTCGGTGACAGAGTTAGTAGACTTTTTGGTTACGTGAAGTATGAATTGTGTATATTTTCCTTCGCTCTCTCTTGTGGTTTAACTTAATTAACACAGAGGATCACTTACAAAACAATACAGACTATAAATTACTTTCTTTACTTCCTCTTTTAAAACTAATCTTGTGCTAACAATATGATTCGTGCATACGGTTACGATTTATCTAGACAATTCTACGAGTCGCTGAACTTACTTTCAAAATTACGCAAACTGAGAAGAAGAAAAAAAATATAATAAAACATACGGAGGGAATGAAAATGTATAATATCAGCTCGTAACGAGCTCGACTAGAAGCCAAAAATTCCCAGAGTCAGGAATTCTGAAGAGATTGCAAAAGTCTCGTTTACTTGGGTCAGTAAGTTTTCTGTTTTTTTTTTTTCCTTCCACTCGACCAATTTTGAAAATAAGAAAAAAAGAAGGAATCGTTAACGAAACACAACGTATAGACTAACATGCGAATAAATACAGTTATCGATTAATTACAAAAAGAATAATTAATAATAATGACCAATGGTCTAACCAGGCTTACACGATGTAATACGTATAAAATACAAAAATTGTACAACAAATTTTAAACCGCGCGTTTTCCTTCTTAAAGTTCTATCAAGTTTCTTGGAAAAAGAGTTTCCACGCTTCAATTTCTTTGACAGAGTCTTCGAACATTTTTTACACGCTATATTCGCAATATCACTTGAGAACGCTTCTCAAAGACATCTACCTTTAATCTCAAGCGAATTATAAATACCTACAGAATCACGGACGGATAATAAGAGAAAATTCATGTAAAACTTAATCTTAAGCAGATTCCTATATGTCGCGTAGTAATGCTGCATCCAGTCAGTCACAGAAGTACGACGTGAGATATTGTAACGAGTTGAGGAAATAGGGAGGGACAAGTCAAAAGCAGTTATGTAAAAGAAAAGAAAATTTTCTCGAGGGCCCCAAAACAGAATTAAAAAAAAAATAAAAAAAACAAAGCGACAAACAGACAGACACAAAAGACACCAAGAGGGAGTAGGTGGGTAGTTACCGCGAGCCTGACGTACTAGGCAGGTCGTTAAAGGTGACTTTTGGCTTGAGTTTCTTATTCAGCCAACTTTTGTCTCCAATTGGTGGGCCTGAACCTTCGCTTGGCGATTGAGCCGGACTTGGACGTAACTTGGGCCTCAGCCAGTAGATCTGTTCATCCCCGTCAGCCGTTGACTCGCCATCTACGGAATCGACGTTACCACCTAAAATGAATGAAATAAAAATGAAATAAAAATGAAATATAAATTTTTAATACACTTGAATAAATCACCTAACTCCCACGAATTAACTTTCTTTAATGTATTAACTTTATTATTTGAAAAATTGAGTTTCCTACAATAATTACCTTGTGCTCGAGCTTTCCTCTCCATGGCTGCTTTTTGGATAACACTCATGATAGCCTTCTTCGGAGAAGTGTCGGCAATGGTGTAAGTTCTACCATTACCGACAACCAGTAAGGGTGCGTTGGTACCCTCCTCGTCATCTCTGGCAGATAACAAATCGACGTCTGTCACCAGTTTGACTGATCTGGCTGATCTAACAGTGGCGCGTCCAATGGTTACACGAAGTTTGAACGTCCATTTCTGTTTGACCATAAGGAAGACCCACAAAACAAGCCAGAGGAAAAGATGAAGAACTGTTCCGATGATACAGGCGAGAATTGCGCCATCTAGACTTCCCCTGTAGATGACGGTATAGTCGTACAAGAGAGGGGCGCTGCATATCGCAATCGCCAGGAAGACACAGAGCGCTGCGCAATGGGTGAAGTAACCCCAGCCACTTCCGTCGCGACCATCCTTAGCCAGTATCACTCTGCGTTCACGTTCTTGATTCAGGAACGCGACAAACCTGTTTATAAAATTTATAATTAAATATTGTTCTAAAAGAACAAAGTTTTACGTATTTAGAAATTTACAGACCTTCCATGAGCATACAAATACATGACCATACTGGAGCAAAGGACCAAAAGGGATGAAAGTGCGAACAGCGCCAGTGTGACATGCGGATTTAACAGGAAGTACGAATCTCCTAGGAACGTCGAAATTGTACTGGCAGTTGTAACTGTACGATGACGTAGATGCGGAAGTACCTTGAGTAATCCGACAACCTGAACCTGTAAGATTGCAAATGAAAAGATTGAATCACACGCATTACTTAATTTGCAGACAGTTTTACAGTATGAAAATATTTTCACCATTTTTATTCTTTGTCTTTTTCATACCTTATAGAGAACTGACATTCCTGCGTATGCCAACAAGCTCTGTGCGGAATTTGCGACGAGCTGCAAGCTAAAAATGGTCCCTAGTGCTTTATTGCAGGACCAAAAAACCGCTGGATATCTTACAGAGTAGACACCCAATGCAATGGCATAGTTCAGGTACTCCAGTGTAATAGGTCCATAAGATTCACCTGAAAAATACATTTCCACGCATTTATATTTCACCAAACTGCATTATAATTACAGATCTTTTCATTCCATAATAACACAACAGACGTCTCACCCGAGTGAAATTCCAGATTGATGTTCTCAGGATTATCCAGATCCGCCAAACTGCTCAGACTAGGTAAACTCTGCGCAGTCAGATTGGTCCTATGAACCTGAGTGAGCTTGAGTGCACTAGGCTTCAGGATATTCTTCTTGCTCTTCCCCTTAGCAGTACCATTCCTGGGGATGACCTTGGCCGTGATTCGTTTTAGACTGGCAATGGTAGTTCTCGAGCTTTTTGTAGATGTCACACTGGGGGTAATGCTGGGTTTAACAGTAGACTTGACACTGAAAGTAGGAGTTGTAAGGGTCGTTGTTGTGGTATACGCAGTCGTAGACGTGGTTGAGGTTGCAGTTGAGGTCGATCCCGTTGTAGAGGTCGTACTCGGTGTTGTAAATTCTGTAGTTTTAATCTTGGACGCTGCTAACACTGTAGACCTTGTTACAGGATTATAAACGTTGGCTGCACTAGTCAATTTCTGAATGAAACTTTCGGTGCTCTCGATGCTGATCGACTCCTGGTGAACGTCTGTTAAATCGGTGGTCGACGTTAAAATAGCGTCGGTCTCGAATTCATAAGGTGGTGCAGTGACGTAAGGCTGTGGTGTTATAAATCCAGTAATTCCACTCAGATTTCCCGGCGGATTCATGAAACTCAAAACCACCAGTCTGTCACGATGAATAACGACCCAGTCGAGATCCGTGCGCCATATTGCTTCTGTAACGAAACAAATACAAAAGGAGATTAAGAACACTGTGGATATTAGAAATGTAATATTCAATCAAAATTTTAATAGCCATTAACTGAAAATATTGATCAAACACGTAAATGAGAAAATTCAATAAATTTTTTACATCTACAAGGTCCACACCTGAGACAACAACACGACCGAATTGCTTGTCTGGTTTGATCTGAGAAATTGAAAAGATACACAGGGAAGTAAAAGCGAGCGAGGAGAATGAGGAAGAAAAAACATTGTTGAGCCAATTCAATAAGTTCATCCCACGAGAACATCCAAATGGACCACGTTGTTTTCTGTTTCCTGAAAACCAGAGCAACCGATTGCCCAGGTTATACAAAGGGTGCGTGTAAATATTTAAGAGAGCGTACCAATAGGTAGTGAGAGGAATCGATGAAAATTTGTAAGAGAGTGAGAGAGACGGGGAGAGATAGAGTGACAGAAATCCAGAGACAGACTAAGAAAGAGATACGGAACGAGCAGACTAAGTTCTAGTAAACGGGACGATCCTTCCAGGATTTTCTCTACTTTCCAATCCCCAGGGAGTACAATCTGTTTGTTCGTGCCAAAGCACTCCCTTTTCTCCGTTCCTTCCAACTACTCACCTCATTTCCAGTCCCATTCATCCTCTGTCTCTATCTCTCACTCCCTGTCTCACAATGGTTTCTTTCCTTTGAATGGAACTGAACGGCATTTTCCTCTCACTTTGTCTCACTTGCACTCACGACCAGAAAAACGTCGAAGCTCATCGATGAGGTTTCTGTCCGTGTCTCACGTATTGGAATAGACTATATAGAATATCCGTAGAGACTGTAAATAGACCGATCGACTGTTTTACGAAAGTGGAGAAACAAAGATCCGAATAAAATTACATTGACTCGGTGCAGCCCACGCTTTTCCGCCATTGACAATAACGTGACGTCACACCTCCATAACTACTTACGAAAAGCCCCACTCTGTTGTTCCCTGGCGAGTAATTTGTGAGTTAGAGAAAAAGATGCTCGCTCTAGGGAATTTCGGATTGTCTAGTAACATTTTACTATTCAACGTACAGTGTGCATTTCAGACGTATTGCTTTGAACGAAGCAGTCGTTCTGGGTGAATATGGTTAAAAATTATTTTTCGAACAGCCATTAATTTGTTATTTTCTTTGGTGAGTGAGTCAGGGTCTTCGGGGTGAGTTAAGGGTGGTATGGTGAGAGACAGTCGTAACAGAAAGTGCAAAGGGGTTGATGCTGTCGATCTTCAGTTTCTCGTTAACTATTAAGCCCGATCGCAGCTCCATCTCTAGACTGACGCGCGACACTTCTTGCATATTTGAAGTGATCGAGTGGGACGGGACTTCCCCGTCGAGCATACAAAATTCAAGGTGGCGCTTGCTGCGGTTTAGGCGGGACTTTTGAATTGTCTATGAGAAACTTTTAAGCGATTCTATCGTAATTAGTAATAGCAACGTGACTAGGGTTATCGATTGATTATTACGACAGCCAATGGGTTTATAAATCTTTGTCACGTATAAAAATATCAAATTTTTTTAACCACCTAGTATCATTGTCACGTATTACATGTAAATCCAGAAACATCGTAAATTCCTATAAAGTTTTCCCAGTTTCCAGATCGCGCAGCTGCACTCGAAGTCTCTCTATTTCCGCCGGAAATGCATCGCTCTCTGAAAATCCCATCCAAACACACCCCAACCCCTCCTGTTAGCATCCTCTATTTTGCCGATGAAATCACCCTCGTGCCGAAAAAAAGAAAAGGAAAATAAAAACCAACGTACTCTAGCATACATACGAGTCGACCCTTTGTGTACAACTCGCCAACTTTTTTCCACCCTTCGCGCTTTTATTTTTTTTTATCTCCAACGTCGCATGCACTTTTATTCACGCGTTAATTGCATCAAAGAAAGATTTTTCGAAAATTCCAATTTCCAGGTATCCTATAGGGATTTCACGAGTACTTTTTTTGGATATACAAATATTGACAAATTTCTATATACTATAAATCGCGTTAATAAAACATCACCACTGACATCAAACAAAATACAATAAATCCAAACGCCCGTTGAGTAATTTCTCAACTAAAGCGGTCAGAGTGAAATTACGCAATTGTCAATATCCCCAAAATTATTTGCGAACGAGAAGGAATATGGCTTAAAGGGATGAATGTTGAATTATGAGTACCAGAGGTAGGGTAGGTTTCCTCTACATCATACAAATTCAAAGTCCCAGTAAAATTTGTTCAGAATTAAATTTCCAATTTCACCCCCCGACGCTACACCTTGCCGTCACGTATCTAAGTATCTCATGGAATTGCGCAATAACAACCCCCAGACACTTTCCTCGTTTGGAAATAGACGCCTTTCAGAATAATCAACCTGACGTACCGACGTCCTACCGTTACAACCTGACAAGCAAACACACTGTAAACCCGTTCAACGTGCCGACATCTTGGAATCGTCCTCCCCACTACATCCCCCCGCGACTCCACCCGTTCACGTAATTTTATGTAAACTAATTACCAGATAATTGTATCACGGTTACGCGTGCTCGGAATTGAAGCGAGACACTCGCTGCAATCAAGTTTAGTAAAGGAAATTCGTATAGCGAACGGAATTGCAAACGTTCAATTTTGTCTTTTCCACTTTTTTTATCCCCACCCCACCACCCTCCCCTCTTATCCCCCTTCGTCATCCTTACTCCGTAACCTTTCCTCTCCTTTTTTTTTTTTTTTACTTAATCAACCCTAACTCGCCCTGAAAAATTCCCGTCGCATTTTCTCCGCATTGAACAAATTTCAATAAACGTACTTGCACGAAATCCTTAACCCCCGAACGAAAAAAATTTCGGTTCTACATTATCGACGGACAAATATTTATATAATTTTTGTCCAATTCCATGTAAAAAACGAAAAATTTAAAATTTTTATCAAGGGTAGTTTATGTTCAATTAAATACAGCTCAACGCTCTCACCGCTGGTGTCACGTTATTGTGCACCCTTGTCGTTACAAAAATGTTACAATAATTTTATACCTGCGGCGAGTGTTAATAATTAAATTTTTAATATTTTTTTTCTCTTTCGTCATATATATATATATATATATATATATATATATTTTTTTTTTAAGTGTGTATACTATATATATACTTAAAATTCGTAGGGGTAGTCAAATTCCATGAATTTAGAGCTGCTAGCTTCTCCGGGAAGAAGCGGGACGACTGCCTGGGAAACTCGAAGCTTTGGCTCCGGAAGAGGCGGCTGTGGGTGCCATAGGAAACTGTATGCATACACCTGGCCGATCAATACGGGAGAGCAGAGCTAGGACGAGGCCAGGACAAACTTAGTCAATTACATCCTTGCCTGGAGGTTGGCGTTTATCCTTCGCCGAACGAAATCCCAGCTTTCTCCATATTTAACACAAATTCATGAAAACTCGTATGTTTTTTTTCTTTCAAAAATTTTTTTTGTTCGACAATCAGGTAAAAAAATCATGTGACGTTGCATTCTGTAAATTGTTTTTTTTTTTTCTAATTTTCAATTTTTTTTTTAATTCTTGCCACGTGCTATAGAATGATTTTTACCTTTTTTTTTGGGCTGGGGGGGGGGTATTTTTTTGCCCGGAAAAAAGACCGGATTTTTTTTCCAATCGAATTTCCATCTCGTTAAACTTCACTTCCGGCTCGTTAACGTTCGTTTCACGTGACGACAAAAGGTGAATTAAATATTTCACTGAGGTTCGAGTAGTACTTAGCTATAGGTATACTGGCTGTTAGCATTATGAAAGATTTCTTTGACTCTGTGAATGAACCAGGGGAGAAGAAAACCAAAGACTTTTCAACATCTTGTCCGAGATGTGCTTAAGATTAGATGGTTCAGTGAATAATCGATCGGTTATCAATTTTTTTTTTTATCATATACTCGAATTAATCGTTTGAATTTTTTCGGAGCAATTTTTCATTTTCGATTTGAAAAATGTATTCTAACGTACAATATTACGTTTTTTTTTTTTTTAATTTAAATTAAATTTATTCTAACGCGTAACAACAGAATGAAATAATAATTTTTTTAAGATCCAAAAACAAACACGTGTCACCCCTCGTTGGTATACGAAATTTTGATAAAAATATTTTTTCCAATAATTTCATCCCCGAGGGCTCGTGAAAATACGGTTGGCTTTCAAATCGAATCTCCGAACACGTAAGCTTTCAATTTTTACAGCCACGGAAAGTTTAAAGGAGCCGCAGTCCCTTGTGGATGCAATGCTAACTACATGAGTTTTCACTTTGCCGTGAAAAGCCAGCAAGAAACGCAACGAATGACCGAGGAAACAGAGGGAAGAAAAGTGACAGAGAATGGCGAAGAAAAAAAAGGACAGAATAAAGATGTGAGAAAGCAATATAAAAATGTATCGCGACTTCGTTTCATTCTTCGGACGTATACAAAAAGAATGCTTGTCTATGACTTTATATTATTGATCGATTTTGATTTGTTGATTTTTTTTTTCTAAAAAAATAAATACTGCCGAAACTCCTGGCTGAAGTTTTATCTAAGTACTCAAAGGCGCAACTGTATAATTCCCGTTGCTAGTACCTCGGTATGACCGCTTGGAGCAGCACTTGCCCCATTTTTTTTCAAGTACTCGCATGCTCGAGAGCAATTTCGTGTCGCGCTCGAGGCACTTCACGAACTGGCTCCAGGTCAGTGGTTCTCAGTCGACGAATAAAATTCAAATAAAGCTCTTAAATCGTTCCCGGTAAATATTTATACGCGTCGGTAATGCAGATTTTCGTTTTTATCATTTTTCATATTTTTTTACCAACAGAGAAAGAAACTGACCCAGCGCATTTCCAATGCTCTGTTTTAACATGGGAGTCAAGATACGAAAACTATTCACTTTTTTTTTTCAACTTCAAATATTTTTGAGTATATCTCATTTTTTGTATATTTACAATCTGATAAGGAAATTCAGTGAAAATCTTTTGGACTAATTTCGATACGTTATTCGATCTCGTGCCTGATTTTAGGTCATTTGAGAAACACTGTCGCGTGGCATTTCGAGCTAGACGGATGCTTTGCGTATCGTAAACTAAGGAAGCTGTTGTACCCGTGGGATTAATTTGGTGGCCAGTGGTTGGCAATATAATATATATATATATAGTAAAACGAGTATAAGGTTACCAAAATAATGTCTACTGCTTAAAAATAGCAGCTTCCAAACATTAAAGACTTTAATAATTAAACTTTGAAAATAAACTTAAAATTATATAGGGAATTTATAAATTTCTGGGGAATAACTTGACAATGACATTTCATGATTAATTCGACAACGTATACTAAGTTCAAAATAACTTCAGGTTGGCCAACAATCCAACACCCAAATACTAGAGACATTATAAAATAATACAGGACGTCAAACTTTCAGGAAGTTATTAAAGCCCTCGGTACTGTCGAACCAAAGAATGATAGTCGAAGGGGCGTTGGGCCGAAGAAAGAGACAAAGTGAAGAAGAAGAATAAAGAAAAAATGACAAAAACAACAACAAAGACACTAAAAAGGAAAAATTATCTGCTAAAAACATGGAACTTCACGAACATACGTGCTTAATGCAAGAATAAATTTAGATAATTATAGTTTCTCAAGTTGGTACTAAGCGAAACTATGTTTGTCCTCGCAGAATAATATTACTGCTATAAGTCACGAATGGTATAGGGGGAAAAAAAAAGTCCCCAAAAAAAAAATATTAAACCCACAAGTGCAGAAACTTGATAAAAAAAAAGTCATAAAAAAATAATTTTAATTTTCCATTTATCTTATCACCCTTTTCTTTTCGCACTAATTGTCACGTGAAATTCGGAAGGCCCAAGTGTCGCCTTCACCCCGCACTGATTAATTACACGCGAGCATGAATGTATTAATTAATAGCTTTGCGTCACGCATGCACTGCCTTATCGTTAAAATCAATGTAACGTTAATTGGAGGCGTGTCAAACTTCCCATTATGAATAACCATAAGGGAAAGAAGTAAAAAGAAAAAAAAAAAAAAAAAAAACCATACATTCACATTGGTCTTACAGTCAGATAAGAACCAACCCCTATGCTAATATCTTCTATGTTGTTCAAAGTCCACATACAATAAATTCATTTTGGTCAGCAGAAACCAACCCCATAAGCTACATCTACAAGTACAGACTATATAATGGTGTTTTATCGTACTTTGTTTAAAAAAAAATTCTGAATAGAAGTCATGTGCTTTGGGAAAAAAAAAAAAAAAAAATCGACGCTTGTCTGTATTACACAGTTTACCCTTGTCCATGGGGAACATTTCAAATTAACGGGGAATCAATATTTACCAGCCCGTCTACCGCAAGCTATCTCCTGGCATCCACATGGGGTACGTTCACCATGGAATATGCTACAGCCCTTGTATCCTATACGGTACAACGTTGCACAGCACTTTATAGTATAACCATAACACACCACACCCAGCCATAACGATATAACGTTACGGTACAGGGGTTGGGTAGGGGATGGATACCAGGTGTTATGGGAAAACTGTCAAATGAAATCTTAACTACTGTATGTATGTATGTATATATATATTACGAAATTCGATCTATATATATATTTTTATGGTATGGACCGATAAGGGTTTGTATTAATTTTCATAAAATTTACTATCAGTTTCTAGAGGACTGTATAAAAATTTTGCTTAAACCTGTATAACAGCAATTTAATGTGAGGTATAATATCGATGGTGAAGCATATGGGATTTTATGGTTATAGAAAAAAGAAAAAGCCGTTTTATCCGACAAATAAAATAAGGAAGTCCATTAAAGTTATTGGTTGGTCGGAAGTCCTGGGATCCTGATAAAGCTAACTTGATGGGGGGAGTGAAGTGAAGGGAGGTATAGTTATGGGGTTTCGTAGAACCCATAGAACTTACTGTGCTGTAGGGATGGACCATTGAGAGACCAAGCTTTATTTTTTACTATTACTCTCATTTCTCCTCTGTGTATTTTTTTTTTCCTTCTGTTGGAGAATCGTAAAATAAAAAAGGAGTAGAGGAAGGGATGAAATGACTCGCGCTAACGTACTGTAGGAACGGGGGTGGAAAAACCTGGTGATTAGGATTTCACGTGATATGGGGGAAATCAACTTGGATCTCCGGTCTCCCTTGACTTCCCGTCGGATCGAGCGTAAATGTATTTACGGGAATTTCGTTCTTCGTAAATTCCCGATTTGCACTGGGGTTTTCGTGTCGAGTGATTTCGTTCGCTCTGGTCTCTGATCTCCGTTCACGTCATGTATCTGGACCGGGGTACGTGTGTAGTTTTTTATTACCTAACGATAAGATGACCTGGAAACGGATGACTATTATTATGATGATACGAAAATATTTCATGAATGTAATTACAGATGGGGTTGTTTGTCGTAGTGGAAATGAAATTTATGTTTTTTCAATGATCAATGGCTACTTCCGGTATCGGGTGTCTCATGGGCAATGAGACGTCGATTTGCAAGCGGAGCAAAACACGTTGCTGGGGCGGATTGACTTTTTCTCGAGGGTGCTTTTCACCCCATTGACAATAAATATAAAGGCGCTACCCTCTCTAGATATGCAATGGTAAATCTTTGTGGGAGACAAAAAAAAATGAAGATCCACGTTATGAAATTTTTTTTATTCAAAATAAAAGCTCTCTTATTTACAGCATCATTTTCGACGGAGCCGGAAGTGTAATAGGGGTGTGAATATTTAATGGGACGACAAGAATCATGATTTTTTTTTTTTGGCATCTCTGAGGTCCAAGGCGATATACGACCTGCGATGTCCTTTAGGGACTTGCTACCACTGACTAGGGGATGATAAAGGTCCTTCCGTACATGGGCAATAAAAAAAAGTCAACCCTTCGGCAGGTCGAGAACGACGCTCTTACCCCAACCCTAAGCAACGTCTTTTTGACCAATTCCCATTTCATCCCTTCCAGCAGTTTCGCTCTTGAGTAAGGGGGGGGGGGGGATGGGGTTGAAGTGATTCTTTCGAGATTCGGGGGGTTGTCGTGAAAATAATTTCGGTTAACGTCCCTGAGGCCGTTTCGCGCACCGTAAAAACTACCCTCGTAAACGTAAGCCCGGATCGTAAGTCAGGTGGTAAATTGATTCCATGAATTAAACTTGGACTAGTCGTCGATTGGTAAGGGTTAAATAATATATAGTAATTTTATGATATTGTTAAGATTCCAAAAAACACCCTATATGGCGTACGATTAGGGTGTGTAAATGAATTGAATATATGAATTTTTTTTATTCATATTTATGAACTTTACTGGTCTAAAGGTTTCAGCCGTAAGTCAAAATGAAAATTTTTAATTTTTTCAAAAACAAAAATTATGCAGCTTCGTTACAATGAAATAACGTATATAGGAATTTTTTAATGGTTACCACCGCGTGGGCGTGAAGGTTGAACGAGTCATGTGAAATTGTGAGAACGTGGGGCTTTTTTTAAAAAAAAAAAAAAAGGAAAAAACCACCCTCATAACTATTTCGTTGCGTCCCCGTACATAAACAAGTGTTATAACTCAGTCGATTTACATTTCTCTGTAAAACGTATGTCTGGGGGGATGAAAATAAATCATTCAAGAAGCAACGTTACCAGGTACACTAGGTATACGTTTTTGAAGATACACCTGGGACACTTTATAGTCACATCCATAGACGTTGGAGAATTTAACATTCATCATTTTCCACAATCTGCCCCTGAATTCTTGTTTCACATTATTATTTCTCCCCGTTCTCGTTTCAACGAGACGGATTCATGTAGATTTTAAAGTCGGTACCAGAACCGCGTAGCCATTATTATATCTACAAGTGCAGACTAAGGGAAGTTTCAGGATTGATTTTTTGCCCGGAAGTTCCAAGCCGTTGTAATTGCTTCTTAAAAAAAAAAAAGTAAAAATCTTCACTTCCTACCCCTCTTCGTCCAACTTCGAAGGGCAGGGGGTTGGAAGGTAACTGGTAACTTTTAAAGATTTCTAATTTCAAGTAAGTTGTATATCCAAGTCCTGTTTATCTCTACGATAAGTTTTGTTCCTGGTGCAGAATTAGACAATGTTAATCCTTGTTGGATTGTAGAAACTTTTCCACGTTAACGTTCCCGGGGCTGGCTTATTGGGAAACAATAGTGTATATAGGAACCAGGTCTTCCTGGGCATCAAATCCACCCTCTGCCGTGTCTCCTCGTCCCTATTGTGCAGCTTGCGACACCCCTGACAAATGGCCGCAGACAATTCTCCGATCTTCCTTGATATTCTAAGATATGCCGACGTAGCTGGTCGTCTTATTTGGAAATTGGTCCTCTCGAGCGTCAGTCAAAATAGCAAGAAACAATTAGCAACGTACTTTGTTCCACAATGGTACAACAATGGTACAGCGAGAAAAGCCAAAATTAATACATCAAATAAGTCATAACCTTTCGGTAGAAATCCAGCATGAATCAGACGAGCTTCCATGAGTAAAGAAGGAAGAAGGAAGCACATGGCAGTGCAAAGATGAACAAAAGCTGCAGTGGGTCCACCGTGTCTCCAGAGATTCCCAGCCAGACCTATAGACGAACATAGGAGAAGTAAATAAAAATTAGTTGACAGTAAAAAAAAAACATGGTATAAGAAAAAAATAGAAAAAGCTCACCACTGTCAGGGTTGTTTGTGAGCAACGTGGAAGGAGGATCCCGAGTACAAGTACTGAGGTGTCTGCCGAGCTTTACTCCATCATTAGCCAAATTTCCCAATTTGAGAAATGCTGATGTCAATAAAACCGGAAGTAGCAGTACACCAGCGCCAGCCAGTACAAGACAGGCGTGCAGTTCTATCGTTGGCGGAGGTGCATCCGCAGGCCAGGGTAGAGAAAGATAAGCTGTAAAAGAAAAGAGAAAGCATTAGAAAGTATTACAGGAACAAGAGAGGATATATATATATATATATATATATATAGAGAGAGAGAGAGAGAGAGAGAGGAAAATACACGATTGTCCTTTCAGTTTCCTCTCTAGAAACAAGCTCAACGTCATTCCGGATAATGACGTCCAGCTAACGATGGACTTAGTAGCAACCCCCAAAGTAGATAGGGGTTAGGGGGATGTCGGAAAGTGACGAAAGTTACGTTGTTAGCAGAACCCTAGGTTATGTAAGCACAACGTGTTATCAAGGAGTGGCAAGAGAGGTTTCCTAATTGAAGGTACCTTAATTAAGGTACGCACTGACATTTCTCATTATACTTTCTTGTTACATTATGGTTCCTTGCCTTTTTGATTTTCTCATTAGACACCCTCGCGCTTGGCCACCCGTATATAAGTATCTTCAAGAAATGTCCGGAACGAGGTAAAAGAGGAAAAAAAAATAAGATACAACTCAACTACAAGTGGATCTTAGGTTTAGAAATTAGTCTGAATATTTCTAGATACTTCATATATGTATATACCTACCAAAAAATCGTTTGGCGCATCTAATAGCAATGTACGCCTGCAGCGCCACGGCGAGGACGCCGTACCAAACAGACCATAGACTATTCACGTGTCCACGTATGCAAGATTCACGTTTGGATGGCGGCCGAGATCTTCGTACTTTGCTCGTGGTCGTGACGCCTGTAGCATTTACGCTCGTCACTACAGGAAGTGGCTTTAATGGCTTCTTGCACTTGGCCTGGTTGACCTCGTTGTTGTTCTCGTAGCCCATAAGGCTTCCGGTCATCGACATTTTCACCTGGAGACAAAAACGTTGATTTTTAGCATTGGTTATACACGAGTTGATCGACTGTTATTTTTAAGCGGGAAATTTGAAACGTTAATAAAGACATAGGAAAGCTGCTGGGAATCTTATTAGCGGTCTACGAGTTTATTATGATTATTGCTGGCGAGCGCGGCAAGTTTGAATTTCGAAAAGACCAGACACTCTTATCCTCCCTTGTCTCTTATCTGAATCCTCTCAAGGCTTTCGAAATATGATAATTGCACGAAACTTTTTATTTTATACTTCAAACTTGGTTATCAGTCTTGCTAGGCACTTTGGCAATTTATCTCGCTTGGTCCATTGAGTTTTTAAACTGGTTTTATTTTCGGAAAAACTCCCATCTTCTCGACTCACACGTCACTCGTCATTCAGTCTGTTGTTCTTTTATAACATCAACCCCCCTTGTACTCACTCTTTTTTTTTTTTTTTCATCCCTCAAAATCCCGAAGCACGTAGTCCAATGTACATATATATATGCCGACTGAGATCAGCGTGCGTACTTCCGGAAATATTCTTTTCTTTTTTTTCCTCGCCCTTTTTATTCGCTACTTTCATCCCATCGATATATTTCCACCCTCTCTCCCCTAATGTCGCGCAACACAGCCACCCCTCTTGAACCAGCAAATTTATGAGGACATTTCTGCTTTTCGATTTCCTCGCAAGATGCCAAGATTTTCCAACGGACCTCTCATCCGCCGTGCGACTGGTAAGGGTTGGGGGTGAAAAAAAAAAACCACCCCTAATATCAACCCCCTGAATTTTACAATCCAGTGCGTAATTTTCATAGGACGACTACCGTAGCTTTTTCACCTCATTTTCATATCCCAGCTTTCTTCCGTCCCGTCTCGTAATTCTGTTTTATTCGAAAGCGAAACAGAAATGAATCCTTGAGTGGATAAAGAAAGACGACGAAAAAAACCAAACGCGAAATGAAATTACGTTATAATTTCATTTCCCAACCATTCATCCCTAACGAAGTAAATTGCAAATTTATATCCCCTTTTTTCTTAAAAATTTTTTTCAAAATTAACCTCGAGCACTGCTTTTCTCTCGTTCGCCTCGAAATTAACTCTTGCACGTCACAACAAGGGGTTTTTACCTAAAAGCCACCAAGATACTTTCGACACCAGACGACATACGCAGAGCAAAGATCAGACAACAGGAGCTTTGCAAGTTCCGACCAAATCCACACCGCGCTTTATTGCTCTCCCTTCGTGCTTGGAGACGCGTCGTAAGATAAAACTTGGCGTGAATAAATTTCTTACCCCCCCACGTGGAAATTTTTTTTTTACTTTTTAGGTAAAAACCCTAATGCTTTTTTTATTTACGTCACAGCTCGATCCCGCACGCGATTCTACCCACGTGAAGCCTCAACCCTGTCCATCCCCCGCGGTAATTGAAAAAAAGATTTAAACCCAGCTCAAACCCCCGTAATTAAAAGCACAAAAGAATAATAACTTGGCGCGCATGCGCAAACCCAACTTTCCACCTGATCTCAACGAGCTTCGCCTCTTTAATGAGTCTCATTAAGCCATCGCCATAGGGTGGCGGGGAGGGGATGAAAGTTGAAGAGTTTTTCCAAGATACTTTCGATTTATTTTTCCCAGGGGTGCGCAAAACTGTTACGGAATAGGGGTTGCTCCTCCATTATTTATTTTAGCCGTTTAATGCATTTGCTAAGATCAACTCGACGATATCTTTCCAATGGCTATGGCTGCGAACTTTTGCAAGCACGTAAGTGCGAAATGAATTATGAAAGGAGTTTTGCACATGAATTATTGAAGACGAAATGCTCTTGCGGAAGACGCCACTTTTTGCCATAACAGGTATATCTGTATATGGTGCTCGGAAAATTTATCACGGATGGGAATTATTATTAGTGCAGATACTACGTACAGTCTGTTCAGACATTTCCGGGACAAATAGAAATACACGTTTGTGGAGGGAAAAAAAAAAAAAAAAAAAAAAAATTCGCGAACAAGTCGACGTACTCGATTGCAATTTTTCAAAGTGTCGCGCGACAAAGAGTATGGGGGATGAAAATTTTTTTTATTCAAAATTTTTCTACGAGTATGAAATCTTTCAATGAAATTTTAACATTGTTCTAATTAATCGACAATTTGTTTGCTCAATACTCACCCTTATGTTTCCGATGACGTAATCTGTCTAAAGTATCAGGGAAAATTCCTCCAAGCTTTTAGCTCGAACTTCCAGCATTTTCGCCCTGAGCCTGATTTTATAGTCGACGTCTGAAACAGGCAAGAAGACAAAATCAGCTTAGAAAAAATACGAAAAAAGTAACAGTGACTTGAGAAAAATAGAAAAATCGAAAAAAAATAATAAAAACAGTGACGTCATTTTCCAATTTACCACGTGATATTCGCTATGCCCTTAATTCATTAAGAGTCCGAATCCCCCCCCCCCCAGCGATATCTTTGACAAGCATCCCTTTTTTTGGTTCTCTTTTTCCTATGCAATTTCTACAGTCCGATGGCTCGCAACGAGTAATAGGGGTTGGCGAAAACAACCAGAGGGTAGATACGTCGCAAGACCAAGGAGCGACGGAGAGGGTGGGCGAGGGTGTAAAACCGCGAGATGCTCGACAATGGGCGTTTCTCATTTCCAGATTTTCCCATTGTCCTGGGAAAGCGAAAGAAAACGAGGGAGCAAAAGGGCGAGGAAAACACGAAAGCTGGAACGAAGTGGTTTTACAATATTATTTTTTGGAATATATATTCTTTTCAAAGACCCCATATAGATATATTAAACACGTGTAAACCGTACCACGTTATATTATGGTGCATCTGCCATTTCATGGCAATTTTTTTTTTTTTCAATTCCAAAATTCACAAGGACCAACTTTTAGCCGTGTTAAATTGCAATGTTAGTTGCTAATTTTCGTTATTCACATATGCGCATGCGCAGACCAAAGGGCCAACGTCTCGACCACCCTTGACCATTAGTCTGATTAACCTACTCGCATTATACGACTTATGCAAACACCTGAGCATACTGATTTAATACTGACATAATAATTCACACCATTCGTACGTACGGCTGTGCGCACTGATTGCGAGAATCCGACAGAGAGTAAAATTTGAGTGGGAAAAAAAAAAATTTTTTTTTTCGAAATTTAGACATAAATATTTCATATTGAAAAGGGTTAAGAAAAATTATTTTTTTTTACGTAGAATTTTTTACTCCATTTTCAACTCCCTCGTTCGATTTTGCACGAGATGCGATTAATTCGCGATAAACACGTATGGCGAATGACGTATGTGCGAAATTGGCGTGAAAAACGAATTGAGACTTCGGAATAAGTTTTATAAAGGAAAATCACACAGATATGAAAAACCCTCGGAAAATTCATGCTGACGATTTCATTTTTACCTTATCTTTCGAGCCTCCCACTTTTCTTTGCTACCATCGACGACACGATTTTCGATAGTATCAATAGTTTTCCTGACTCCCCCACCCCAGCTCAGCCCTCCGATAAGAATTTCTTATCTCTCGGCACGTCTCTCGGAGACCAAGAAGAGGAACGAAGATATATGAAAGTTTAACCACAATTTTTTTTTTTTCGCCAAGTTGGCATCTTTTTCTCCTTCGAATTCCTTCGTGCTTTCTCATCTCTTTTTGCCACCCCGGATCTTCCGCCAAATCCGCGAAACTTAATGCGCTAAGATCAGCCAAAAGTTGCGTATGAATCACAAGAAATTTTTTTGCCGTTTCAGGTAATTTTCGAAAAATTCTATTCACACGGTATCAACCCGTCCCCTTGTTACCTATAATGTATTTTTTTTTTTTCCAACTTACAAAAACCCTCACAGACAAAAGCAGCCGTTGCCCAAATTCATCTCGCTGACGTCACGACGGCAACCTTTATTTCTCCAGTCCCTTCAACCTTTCAACCCTTCAGCTTCGAAACCATCAACTCACCTAACCTAACCTGACATCACGTTCTAATGCCCCGCCATTTTCTTTCTTCATGTCTTTCACGCAGATTTTCCTGTTCGCCTTCAGTTCACAGGGAATTTCATTTCATATCTCTGTCACACATTGCCTCTACACAGCATCTCCATATGGACCTGTCATTTGATAACCATGACTGACATACACATATATGCACGCAAGCACGCGCAAGGAACCGAGATAAGATTTATTTAAAAAACTCTTTCACGCACGTGTTGACATTGCGATTTATCAAATTTTTCCCGCGACTCGTACACTGCGCGTTATCAATTATATTTTGACTGGCTTATCAACTTTACAAAATACAATACCAGTGAAATATAACGATCGCCTTAAGCCCACATTTTTTATACCACGTGACAGGTACGAAGTAAACATTTTTGAAAAAAAATTTTTTTTTTCAATTAAAAAAAAATTAACACCGCCCTACTTAATGCATCCATTAAGTTAATTGCAGGTGCGTGCACACGTGGTTCGGGGGATGAGGGTGGTTACAAAAGATCGCAAATGACTGAGCAACGTGCCGTGATAATTCCAGCACCCTTAACCTAGCACCCTCAAAACGTTCCTCTTCCAACGCCACCCTTAAGCATCCGTCTGAACTACCCCTGAGATTTTCACAAAAACAATGCGCCACTAAGAACACGCGGGTGACTCCACGTGACATCGTTGATTAAAAAAAATTTTTTTTTTTAATTCCAAAAATTATTTTTTCTCCCTCAATTCCTTCTCATACAGTCGTTATGGATGTTGCTTTTTTTTTTCGCTGCTTGAAAAACGGAGCAAGAGCTTGGGACATGCAAAGCCAGTCGGTGGCCGCCAGTGGCGCGCTCTGGCGGCTATCGAATGAATATTAAAGAGGCTTCCCTCTCGCGGCACTCAGTTCCTTTTCCGTTTCTTTGTCTTTTCTTCTTCTTCTTCTTGAGATCCCGTCCTCTCGTACTACTTTCACTACGCGGTCTTTTCATCCCTCGAGGGTGAAAAGCAACCCTTAGCTAATACAAGTGGTTGATATTATCGTTCAGGAGGAGCCACGAGCCCCGCCGGCTGGAAAATTGACAGAGAATATAAACGACGTCACGCAATTGATTTTATCGTGATTTTCGTTAATGAGCAAATCGGGCGTAAGGGATGATTTCTAGAAACTCAACCACCCCACGCACCCCGTATCAGTTACGTCATAAATCATTATGGATTTAGGTTATCAGGCAGATACGGACTGTACATAATGACCAGCATTATTCTTATTGACTCGTATATATATACGTTAATACTTTGCACTAGGGGTAGGGGGTGGCTAATTAATTAAACGACTATTTAATTACTAATAAATATTGTGCGTTACTCGGCTGGCGAACGCACCCACGTGACTTCCGGCTAAATGCCCGACACCCCTCTAAAAAAAGTAAACCACCCCCCCCCTCCTTCCCACCACCCCTTCATCCATCTTGCCTCAAAATGCTTAGGGGTGAGTTTGAGCCTGTCTCGTATCTACGTATGTATATAATATATGACTGCCTACACTTGGCAGGGGGTTGCCAGTTGGATCGTTGGCCTTGTGGGGTTGAATGTCAGAATAAATATACGTCGCGCATCCCTTGTCTTTCACACCCTTAAACGCTCTCACGAGCCATTCGAGAAGATACCTTTACCCTTGTGCTTTGCGTATAGCAGACGCATTATGGGGATGATGGTAAAGTGGGAGAAAGAAAAATATAAAGAAGGGGGAAAATAACACAGAGAACCACCCTTCTTGCAATACTGCGGGGTGGCTGCGTTGCTCCTTATTAAACATGGGGTTCAAATGTATACAGGCTCGTTCAAATAGCTCGAGTTATTTTTTAAAAAAGCCACAGAGGAAAACAAAAAATATATATATATATATACAACTCAACGGTCCTATGAATACCACGTGAAAGTCATTTTTAAAAATTATTTGTACTTTTGAAATTTTTTTTCTTAACGTCAACCGACGTCGAGTCGTCAAAATTTTTTTTTCACTAGTCTGCACGGATGAAAAATGTTGTGAAAGTGAAAAAGAAAAAAATATTGACATTTTGAAAATAAGGTTATTTGGTCACGAAAAATCGGTGGTAATTTTTTCGAACGCGCTTTATTACAATCAAAGGGATGAAATCGACGTTAAACTTTTTTCACGTGGCAATAAAAAAAAAAATTTTTTTTTAAGCAGACTCAAGCGACAGGGGTTGATGAATCGTCTATAAAAAGTAGCTGGCAGGTTGTAGTTAATGAAAAACCTTGGGGTCTTTATGGACGTCATAACGATAATGACGGACGTGAAGGTTTGCTCGTTATAAGGCAAGACGACGTCAGACGTCTTTCGCCGAGGTACAAGAAGGACTGAGCAAACATCGTTAGCTATATGGCTTAAAAAGAATAAGCCTTAATTTTTGTACTTATAAAATAAAGAATTAAAAAAAAATAAAAAAAAATAAAAAAACTCCGATGTCATCATCCGATCATCTGCTTGACAAACTTTGGATAATATAAAAATTGAAAATTGAAAATAATGAATAAATTTTTTTATCACCAAAAAGATAGCACGGATAAGTACGAAGCGAAAGGGAACATTAGGCATCTAAGGGATGATCTCTTTAAAGAGACATATAAAATAATACTCCGCCAGATTTCCACCCTCGATACTATTTCCCGACAGAATCGTACCACGCGAGATCTTCCAGACCGTAATAACCGGGAGGATTACGCAATCAAATAATCCCATTTAAGGGATGAGGGGTGAGGGGTTGAAAATAAAGACGCAAACGGCAATAGCAGAAGGTACAAGAAAATGTGCAAGAGACGTGAAACTGAAGTAATAAGAGTACAAGGTGAGGAAGGGTGGAAGGGTGAGAAGGTAAAGGGGTGGTACGGAGGGGGTTGGCAATATCGTAAAAACCGGCAATTTCAAGCGATCCTTTAGATTAACTAAATGCTACTTGCAAGAACTTTGTCAAGAGTTGCCTTAAAAGGGGCTCGGGTAAAAGCGATTTTAGTCATTAATTAAACGTACCCATGGACTCATGCCCTTTTCGATCTCGACCCTTCCCGGCCGGTTGGGTAATTAAAAAAAATACGTAACCCGCGCCATTGAAGTTTTCGAAAAATATTTTTCTTTATTTACACCCGTTACATAATTTATTGGAATAAAAAAAAATTTTTTTTTTCCCCTCATGATTTACAAATATGCGGTGGAATACGGAACGACGACATGTCGTAATTTTTTTTTTTTCGTATCCACCCTTAGGCGTTTGGTCTCACGGGTGATAATTGTTTGTCTAAATTTATCGACTCTCGTGAGTGTATATATGTATATATGTGGAAATATCAAAGGATATTATTACATACAGAATATCGGCTAAAAGTTCATATTAAGGGGTTAATGGCCATTTGACCCGCTCGTTTTGGCACGTCTCGGATACGAATTGCCCTGGGAGCACTTGAATGCGACACGTGTCGAGTCAAAGTTCAGGACTCGTTCGTAATTTCCATACATATAGGTATACAGGCGTATAAGAGAATAGTACGGAGGGTTGAAAAGTGCGGGGTAAAAAAAAAATTATTTTTTTCACTTATAAAAGTAATATTCACGAAAAACGCAGCAAAGTACCAATCGCCCTGATTACGCGCGCCTTCTTGATTTCTAGATGGCGAGGCCGGGGTTTGGCGGGAAATTTAAACTTTTCTCAAACGTTTCCAGCGCTCTCGCGGTTACCCGACTAAGTTGCTGAATCTTATTTAAAGTTTGCTTCTCCCTCGGGAGCCAACCGGAGTAAAAGCATTAAGGGATACCAAGTTGACTATAGTGATTACATAAAGGGTTAACGAGGCACCCCAAGCATGTGACTTAAAAAAATATCGAAAGCTTTAAGGGTAGTGAAAGCCACTGGGTACAGAACAGTATAAAGATAGACGTGGATGGTAGGTAACAGGCACGAGAGAAATGACTTGAAAAATAGGGGTTGAAAGCCACTAGATCCCAGGTGTTTTCTTACTACCTAACGACCAACCCCTAACAGTCAGCGGTAGCCTCGTTCGTTTAACCTCTAGAAAATTCTCAAATTTGACTTGGACTTTTATAAGAGAAAAAAAAAAAAAAACTACCCCTAAGCATTTTCCATTACGACCGCGTCATTTTTTTTTCTCGAAAAATACGTAAAGGGATAAGCGTGTCAAAAAAAAAAGAAGGCAGACGTTAAAAAAGAGAGAAGTGAAAAGGTCCTTTCGCGTTACACTGACAAGACGAGGTTTAATCCCGCGGGACGTTCTCGTTGGAACGCAGGACACTTTAATCCAGCCTCCTGTCACTTGGCCAGAATTATCCCAGCCAGCCGCGCCGATGGCTCCCGAAGGCTAACGAGAAACGCAGGTTGCGGGACGCGAGGAAATTTAAACCTGGCAATTTTGCGCCCTGTGTACCTTCCATTTTCTTAAATGTATATATATATATATATATACACACACACACACACCTGAGATATATCAACCTAGTAAATTTCACATACTGCATTAGACATGAGAAATTTACGAGTCAGCCATTACCAAACTATACATCTGCAATGCGAATGTGTTCCCAACACTTGATAAGACACTCGAACGCCATCCGTATACATAACATATATATATATATATAATTGGGATAGAGATATGGCTTATCATACCTCATAATTTTCTACTCCCGATTTAAACCAGACTTCCAGGCTCTGCCATAAATACAAACCCATAGGTGTAAACTTGTAGGCAGTAGTAGGCGAGCGCAGCCTATAAACTAAGCTAAACTCTACGTATTAATGTGACAGTGCAGAGACACGTGATATAGTGAAGTCACTGTTATATATATATATATATATATGGTTCTATAGCCTTTTCTCTTAGGCAGCTTAGTTTACAGTTTCATTAAGGAAATATCATTAACGTGCATTGGTCGGTAAAGAAGGGATCGCTGTAATTAATATCAGAATGGAGAAAAAGTTGTTTTCCGTTCGCGCTCAAAATACGGGGTGAAATCGCAATTAAAATGGCGGCACTAAACGAAATACGAGCGACGTCGAGAATATTGATTAACGATGAAGCGTGTATTAATTAAAGGAGCAAAAGCCAAGTTTAATTGAGGATCAGTCGGCACGGGTTAGCATTCTTATTTTCATTTTCCTTTTTATCTAACCCTCTCCGACGTCAGAGGGTGACAATCGCTGAAGAAAATAATTAGCAGTCATTACGACGTAATCGGGCGGCAGTTATCGATCGAGCCATTAAGACGTTTCGAGGAAGCGATTAGCTAGGGAACAAAAAAGAAGATGGCGCTTACATGGAGGAAGCTAGGGGTGAAAAAAAAAGGCTGAGTCTGGATGCTCTGGTAAAAGGTGGATGGGGGTGGGTGAGTAAGTAAGTACCTACCCCCATAAACTTCACGGCTGGCAAAGTCATTACTGGGAAGGGTGCTCGTGGATCACCCACCCCCACCCCAGTTCTGCTTTAATCGATTGTAAAATTTTTCTTTCGAGACCACCCCTCCTCCCCCTTGAACCTCTTTGTACCTACTTTTTCTTCATCGTTCAACCCTTAACCTCCTCGATGCACGGTTCGCCGAGTTTTTCCAAGCATCGTAAACTTTGAACCTGTTTGGGTATTTCGGACGTAGAGGACTAACGTGGGCATAGGGGGGTAGGTTAAAAAAATGCAAAAAAAAGGGAGGTAGGTGATAACACGAAATTGGAATAAATTGTATAATTTTGATAATTGTCAAAAAAAAGAAATTGATTATCCAACATTGATTTTATTTATTTATAATTGAATTTGGATTCAAGACACAATTTATAGGGTGGGATGAAATGACGGTTTGAATTTTTTGGATTTTGTATTTTTTATATATAAAAAAAATTGGGCGCAAGGGGGTGGGGGCAATGGCAGAAGCACGACCATGAGAATTTCAAGGGATACTTTTGGTTGTTCGGGAATGAGGGTTGAAAATTTTCATCCCCCACGGTCGACCGTGTGACACGGGGTGAGCACTCGCACAAAGGGGATCCCGAGGATCTTGGCATTTCGAGAGGGAATTGCCGGGACTGTTAGGGAGCCGTTAGAGGGCGAGAAAAGGGGTTGGAAAGTGCGTGACACGCGTGACGCGCCTGGCAAACATGGGGATTAAGTGCGCGGGGGAGACGCGGCCGTAGCGCACTTTCCAACCCTTACCGAAAGAAAGACAAAGACAGAGAGAGAAAAAGCCACCCTCTATACGCCACCCTTAAACGGATTTCCTGCGAAACCTTCGCGCGCGAATCCCGTACATTTCCAAGACGTCAAAAAAAAAAAAAAATTCAAAATCTAACTTTAACAACGTGCACAACCACTATGACGGCACTTGTAATTTCCAAATTTTGTATACCGACACGAAACATCCCTTATTTCCAAGACTATTATTTTTGCAGTCCGTAGGGTGGAAGGGAGAAAAAGAGATAAAACGAAAAACTGTCAAAGTAGCTGAAGACACTGAAGGGTCTGTTCGCAGAATCAATAGGACCGGAATAAGGGTGAAGGTGGGTCGAGTATTTAAAAAAAATCAGATCAAGATACCCTTAACTACATGACCTGGTAAGATGATAGGCAAAGGGTAGCTACTGACCAAGAGTAGCAGTGACCGTAAGGGATGATTACCCCAGCGACACTTCTGCACCCGTTTGATGTTACGAGTTGGTAGCCAAAGACGTAATATCCCATATGTACCCTTTGCTTTACACCTGCAGCCATCTTAGCTTCCTCCCCCTCTAGCCCCGTCAGCCTCAACCCTTTTATTACCGGAAGTGAACCAGGAAACGTCGACCACGTTCAATCGCGTATAAACGTGACCAGGAAATATGATTGGTATCAAATATCGATATTACTCTGAGGTTGCACGATTTTCAATTATATCTAACAGATAAGCTTTCATACGTTATCAGTAATCCTTATCATAGCTAATCGATAGAGTAAATCTATTAGAAGATAAAATCGTGCCAGTCAAGGAAAGTTTTCTAGGTGGATTTTCAAATTTTGGTCCATCCGTTCGAATGATGCGAAATTCAAAAAGTAGGTAAAAAGTAAAAAATTTAAGGGTAGTTCCGTTTCATTCGATTCCTACAAAATTACCAATCAAACCAAGGATTCGCATTGCATAGGCGATACCCCTTTGCTATATGGGGAAATAAAACGCGACGATCCGTCCAGTTAACGGGTGTCGATTTCGCTTACTCAATTCCATCTGTTCTTGTTCTTTTCCTATTTCCGTATTTTCCATAGCTGCCAACATCGACAGAAACAAAGTCATTGGTTAGTATAGGCAATTATTTCGTATAACGCAGTTCCGTTAAGTATACCATGAAAATGTGCAAAAAAATAAGGGTAAGTTTTTACAAGAATATAGGGGTTGAAGGGGGTGGAAGAGGAGAATATTTTTTTTATCAAAAATAAACATTCCACGTCAAAATTGACAGGTGACTGAGGATAAAAAAATTTTGCAAATTTCACATCGGGGTAGTTTCATCCCCTATAATTAATAATAAGATTTTCAAGACGAGCCAGAACAAGGCAATCAGAAAAGACGTACGGAGAAACGTAGGAATACGTGGAATTGGAACAGACCGATAAGACGCTTAAGAAGAAAGAGGGTAGGGGAAGAAAGAGGGCTAGGGGTAAAAAGCCATTTCCTGTATTCCCAAATGCGATTCTGTCGGCGTATCGTCCTGGCTAATCTCGAAACAGCAAACTCCTCGTTTCACGTGATGGATCGTCACGTGGAGATGCGAACAAAGGATGGTAAATCATACCCCGGCAATTCCGACATACGGCGAAGACTGTAAACCGAAATGAATAATAATAACTACCCTATTACAGGGGATGATTAAAAATATAATTGTCATTATAGACAATAGAAAAGTATCACGTATTATCCATAAAAATAGGAATAACGAAAGAAATTGAAAAAAAAAAATTATTTCTACGAGTCTTATAATTCCATACGTGAGCGCGGGAAATTTGAATTAATAAATCCTGCCGGATCGTTCAAACCAACGAAAACACGTATATATAAGTGGATCTGATAAAGTCAGCGTAATTGCGTATAAAAGATTTTAATGATGAAAATACAGAATGAAATTACGTAACGGAAGCTGTATAAATCGTGAGATACACAGATGTAAATGTATAAGGGTTGGCAGTGGTCGAAATTTCAAAACTCGTCTTGCTTCTTAGCCATGAGTCAGCTCGTTGCCATGACTACGGGATCAACTGCTCTAGAGATTGAACAGTCTACAATTCTGTCTTACAGCATTGCTATGGTCCATGATGCTGCTGCTGCTGTTACTCCGAGTAGTACTGGTACCAATAGTAGTAGTAGTAGTAGTCGTAATACTAATACTACCAAGAAGGACCGTGATACTTGTGCACAACTTGCCATGCACGGCCGTGAGATTCCACCCCCGAGTCCATAGCAACCCCATGACTCAAATACCACTGCATAGGGATGTTACCGTCCCACCCCAATCCAACCCCCTAGGGCTTCTCATAAATGCGAGATTAATTGCGAGAATATTTAATTTCGTGCTTCGCGAGAGGTTGGGATCTCCAAGGGATGTTTTTTTTTATTTCCTCCTATTCCTCTTTGTGAATTACGCAGCAAGAAAGAATTCTGGGTAAATTCTCCCTTTTATTTTTTATTTTTTAATAAAAAAAATCAAGCCAACCCCCGAATCTACGAGAAAGCATGAAATATCTTACCCTCGTGCGAGATCGATTGGATATTTCATCCCCATCCATTTTTTTTTAATGCACCCACGATTTCAACCCTTATCGAACTAGCCCGTTAATCGTCAATCGAACGTAAACGTATTAAACTTTCATCCCTTTCTTTTTTATAGCACAGATAATCCACGCGGTCTACGTATGCACGCGTGTATTAGTACAAACTTCGGAAGCACTCGTGAGACTTCGTGAAAGTTCGCCGAGCCGCATATCCATAACAGAAGCAGCATTGGCTTTACGCTACGATAAATTTCAGACACGCGGATCCCGCGGTTCACCCGGCCGTAAAATGTATGATAAACCCGATGGCATCTCGACTGCCATTGAAAGATAAATAAGAAAGAAAGAAAATATATATATTAGCCCGAAATAAAGACGAGGATAAAATAAAGTGATATTCGTAATATTTTTTTTTTAATATACAAGTTTCCCGCGAACGGCCAAATTTCGATAATACGTATAAGCCAAAAATAAAGCCCCGTTCACAATGGCATTATATTACGTCACGTCGATTTACCGCCTAGGATATATAAAGCATCCGGTCAATCATACCTGAGGACCTGCTTCATATATATATATATATACACACACATATAATGGAAGGACTGTGGTACCAACGGAAATCGTCCATTTCCCGTTTACCATGGAGGATATCAAATGGACCGCAATAAAGTCATTGGCCATTACGGTGCCCCATAACGCTCTTGAAACTCCCCTTGAGTTACCCATAGTACAAAAAAAAAAAAAAAAATAACCACGAATACACAACATACAGGTCGATTCATTCCCAAAGTACAGTCCGACCCGTACCTGATTCCACTGTACATGAATCAAACGTACGTTCACCGCAGTCAGTCGGCTTAGCCTGAATCAGCCTGTACGTCAAAGTGTATTTTCACCCCATAGAAAGCTGCCACGACACATCGCGCAAGAGGCAGAAGAGGTTAGGATTGTGAAATTTCAATTTTTTCCTCTTGCCCGCAATCGGAAAAAAAAAAATCGCAATTGGGCTTTTGACAATCGTCCTTATCGATAAAGTATCGGCATCGAGTATCCTTGCCTGTGAAAATACAATTGACGAAAGATCAGACTACCCTTAAATTCCCCATGCGGGATAATTTCTGCGTGTCACTGTGTATCTTCGTACACATATGTGTATATATATATATATATGCAATACTTAGCAACGTGCTCTTTGTTTATCTTGGCTGGCTCAAGAAAATATCCCGTGGGACAACGACGCGTGTTCCATGTCTCACTCGTGTACACTGAACACGGCCAGTGTGCTGTCTCACTCGTGCACTCTGCAGAAGAATGAATGGGTCGAGAGTGAGTGAGAGAGAGAGAACAGTGGGCTCCCAGTCTCTTCGGGGATCCCGAATATACTTGGGGTGTGAGTAAGACCTATGGGGATTTCCCTGTCGCCATAGGAACGAGAATGAAAATTCTACCAGGTTTGGTCAACGAGAGCAAAATATATGTTTTAAATCTCTTTTCCTTCTTTCCTATCTATTTTCGTTCCACCTACGTATCCTCTGCGTAGCCCATATGGCTGTCCTCTACTTAGATTCGTAATACCTCATTCTCTCTCTCTCTCTCTCTCTCCTGTCCCTAAGTGCGCGCACGTTCAGACACATTTTTCATAAGGATCCAACCAGCAAGAAGCACGACGACCTGCAGGTCTACGAATCTGATTTATTACCAGGGAAGGGATGGGACGTACCAACCCCTGGCAGAGCGCACGTTACTTGTTTCCACTGTGGGAGTGGAGGGTTGATAAAAAAAATGGACGCTGAAATTTTTTTTTTTTTTCAGTTAAAAATTGGTTCAAATCACTTTGAAACAAAATTTGTCCGCGCGTGAAATTTTGAGGGATGATCGAAGCTAAATAAAAATAGGGGTAGTTTTTCTTTGCTTACGTTGAAACAATGCGGCACCAATGTTACTGGTCGAAGTAACGTCTTGCCGTAATGACGGAGGCAATGTCTTTTGGGGGTTGGCAACCCCTAAGCAATATGCCGGGGGCGGCGTTGCCTTATTATCTCGGGTAAAGCGGGGTGGTCCTTGTGCTGCGTTGCCATATTGGCTCCCACGCACAGAACCGGGGTCCTTGATCGCTTCAGTTGGAGCGGAGCGAAGGAGGCTGGAGACATGAAAATAGGGAAAACCAATATATAGGTATAGGTTACTTGAGATAGAGAGTTACTTGAGCTAAGTGTATGTATGTATATAGTATCGGTAGGAAGTCTTGGAAACTTGATAAGATTAGGATTATGTTATCAATGAAACGGGGTATATATATATATACACGGGGTATGCATTTTAATCCTAACTCGACCAGGGGCACGGATACGGTTAGATTTTGGGAATATGGAATTTTTTTTATTTTTGACAGATTTTCAAAATTTATTTTGAACCACCAATTTTGTATAGGTTATACAATTTTAGTACTACATATGGTTTTTCATATAAGGGTTGATACAAATTAAATTATATGGCTGGACACGTTAAGTTTTGGCAATGGGCCGTTGACTTAGCTGAGAATCGAACCCTCGATCGCGGCGAGCGCCTTTTTTCGATTTTCTTTTGCAGTGATGTGATTTTTCTTCTGGAGTTTATTTTCCTTGCTTTGTGCTTCTGGCAGGATGAGAAATAAAATTCGCGCTGCTATCCGATCGATCCCTGCCGATAAGTTACCTATAGAGATTCGTGTGAACATCTGGCTAAGGAATAAGGAGCGGTGGAGGATGCTGTGTGGAAATAGGGGATGGTGGACTCTGGACTCTTATAGGGGAAAGAAATCGAAATCCTAAGACGAGGGTGAAAATGCCTTCGTCTAGGATTAGGAATTGTGAAATTCGTGACGCAACTGGCGGTATAGAAAAAAAGGGGAAAATTGGAAAAAAATTTTTTTGCGAAAAAAGAAAAATGTGGATAATTGTGGAATTTCAAAAAAAAAAAAAATTTTTACACATTTCTTATCTAATATCAATTATTTTATTATCATCAGAATGCTTCGTAGGTATTTTCAGAGGGTGGTAATTATGGTCGATGATTTTTTTTTTTACGTAAAATGGCGCGTGGGATTTTCGAGATTTTTCGAGAATGAAATTGGTCCATTCCGACGAGCCATATGGGTACTTGGGTGGGAGCCTAATGTTGGGGCGCAAGACAAATGACCGGAATCCTACAGAATGGCGTATTGGGGGATGAAGAAATAGAAAGGAACATAAAAGGGAATCCCCATGGCTCAAGGGGGAGCGAGATTAAAACTTTCATGAAAATTCTACGAGACAGTCGCTCTATCGATTATCTATTGAGACATCGAGGAAAAAAAAAAACATTTTTATATATTTCAAATAATTTACCAAAAAGCAACCCCACTCACTCCCGACCCTTGCATCCCTAGCTAATCGATTATAGATTTTCATTAAAAAAAATCGAATTTAAAAAATAATAAAAAATTTTTATTCCCAATTCATCGATAAAGCCATTTAAATTTCATAAGATATTTCTTGTACCGATATCAACCGTATATACCTATACACATATGTATACATAACCTATATACATATATATAAGTCCGCCTTCAGTTTGATATGATAATTTCTCAAGAGTTTGCGAGTTTTCGCACAAGGAATAACAAATTCACGCAATCAAAAGAAAAATCTCTGTGGTTCGAAGAATAAATAACGAGGGATTCGATCGACGTCGATTATTCCATAGAAATAAAAAATATACGAACCCCTTGAAATGGAAATTTCAGGGAGTCCAAGTACAACCGTGGTGAACACGAGGCGCTCGTGCTGGCTAAATGAAAAATAATGATTTGCTAATCGATGCCCGTTGACAGAAAAACATGCAAGAATTATCAAAGAAAAACGTAACGTTACGACGAAAAATATTATTTGCGGGTAAATTTGAATTTTGCGAAAAAGAAACGTCGTTACTCACCAAAATCAAGAAAATTACGTAGCGACGATTTTGATAATCTGAAACAAAAAAGTCTCGTCGTCAATACCCGTTGAACCACGGTCAGACATTTTTGAATAAAAATTATAGGATTTCATATCCGTACAGTGAATACGTTTTTATTTGTGCGAACTGACACGTGTTTCAAGTCAACGTTCAAAATTGCTTTTTCATACACGAAATACATCAGGGTCGTGCGTAATAAAATTTGTGAAATCGAATTTCAAAAATTCATAAAAATCATGAATTACGCTTTCGATTAAGAAAATATTATTAGGCAAAGCGTAAATACATAAATTTGTATCGCGATATTAACCGTGACAGTGTAATTAGTCGAAATTATGCTGTCAAGCAATTAATGACATTTTCAATAATCAAAATTACATAAAAGCAATAATTTTCATCGACGAATTAATTGGTCGATCACCGATGCAGCATTTATCCTCATAAGTGAATACGCGAACTGTCCTTTAGTCAATTAAGCCAGACATCGCGAAGCCGTCGTAGAATGCTTAGGGCGTGTTTCTATGATGGGTCAAAGGACAAGAAGAGGGTGAGATAATAAGATCTGCTTTGAAACAGGCTGGAAGGCAAAACACGTAAATTTTGATGGGATCCCATCAGACACAATAGACTTTATAACCTAATAACGCATTGTCAAACATCACGGGACAATCTATTGTATATGAACTCTCCGTATAAACGTACACGCGATACAAAAGTTGTCCATTTTCGTAGAGCGAGTACCGCCATTACGTAATAATATGTGTATAAATTCGTTAAGAATCTTGTAGGCTTTTGAGGTTTCCGATAGATCAAATTCGAGCAGCGTCAACAGGAAATAAATGGATTCTACGCGTACAGAGACGAGAAGCCATTTTGTTGAACTCAAGCGATAAAAATAACGAGTCAAACCCATGAATTGTCACGAGGTGTACGAGTGCGAATGAAGTGCGTCAATTTCTATTGTACGAAATATTCAGTATGAGTTCAATGTTTTAAGGTTACCCTGGCATAAAAATCTTCAAGCATCGTCAGCATTAGTCGTATTGACTCCTGCGGCCAATATATACGTGTCAGGATATCCATGTGGGATGCTGTTGGATTTTAGGTGAAATTCCTGCAGGACGTTCTTGTTAATTAGTAATCCCACCAGACACAAACCGCAAGACTCCCCGACATATCGAATCCTCGTAGTGACTGTACGAAATTTTCATGGCCGAAAGTGGCGCCACCTATCGAGCTACTCCAGTACTACGGTGTCGCTCGAGAAGCAACGTCAACGAGACTGTCGAGCGTCTTAAGAAAATTTGAAAGTTCATAACGGACTGGTGACTCTAGACAATTTACGAATGTGCAGGCAAGTACACACGTGCTCGGGCACGTGCAACACGGCAAAGGCACGTCTGTCGTTGAACTTGTGCTATTTGCGTAGTGGCAGGGCCTTAATCCACGTTTATTGCTCTATTTTCTTTCCGACTGTTTGGATTGGTTTCCCGTGCCACCGAAATAACCGAACTCACGAAAAACGTTAATTCTACGGTGAGAACTCGACGGTCTATCTCGTTTATTATTTTAAAACGTGGCAAAAGGTACGGCGGCACAAGAGGACTAAAGAGAGAAAAAGGTACGTGAAAATCCTTCGTGCCGAGTCAGCTGCGTCTTACGTGACGCCGACTACGCTAATGGCCGATCGTTGATACTTTATTGTTTTAACGTCACGAAAAAGATCTCGTGCTGTTGGTAATTATTTCTTATAACATAGAAGTATGGACTATTGATAGATCAGCTGTAACCAGACTGTACGCGAGAGACAGAACTTTTGATTTTACGTGAACGGTCAATGTTGTGTCTACGAGGGACGTGTTTTGACGTAACCATAACAACCAGCCAATCAGACGTGGCGTTGGATTATGGGACAGTAGGTGAGTCTAGGAAATTCAGTATAATAAGTGCGCGACACAGCACAGAGTCCTGGTAAGCTGGAAATCTATTTAAAGCAGGTTCAACGTAACTTGTTCTCCTTTTTCTCATTTCATATGCACGGTACGATTCACGTGATTATCGTACGTCTAACTATTGACGTATTTAGCACGGCGAAACTTTTACTTTTCTCATTTGACTAGAGCAGTGGCACGACTACTACACAGTTTCCGCCTTTAACTCAATACACGTAGACGACCTATGAATTTTCTATTAACGCAGTCTATTCGCCCAATGAAATTATCAGAGAAAGACGGCCGTCTGCGGCTCGATAAACTTCCCTTAATTATTCCACACTCGGTATTACTCGTGCAATTTATTACAAAGATTCATCAATTCGGAAACTAAGGCTCGGCTTAAATTGAGAAATTCAGTTTGACTGAAATTCAATTACCGAATATCTTATTCGTCAAACGTTAACACTTAATATAACAGATGTCAAAATTTAATACAAGAACAAATGTTAAAATCTAATATAACGCTTACTACGCACAACGTAGTGGCGGAATTAGCACGACTCTACTCGCTCTTGCCAGAGGCGGTAAATTCGAATAAGTTTACGAGAAATGCCAAAGTCAAGAAAAGATTCCGCCGCCAAGCTGCTTAAACGCAATAAAAGTAACGCATAACCTCACTTAATGCGACATGGAAGCTTCGCGTGGGATTTTATGAAAGATTAAAAAAAGAGTAACGACAGGTATAGGAGGATAGAGTGGGGGATTAAATAATCGCTATCGAAAGACGTGAGGGGTTTCGAAAAATTCAAAGGGGGGGGGGGGGGGACTCGAGGTTTCACATTATAGGAGTTATCGGGGGAGCGAGAGGATGGGAAAGCGAAGGTACCGACTGAACATAAAATTCAAAATGGCAGCGCACGGCACGCAGCAGTAAAGGCGAGTCGCTATGGGCGAACTTTATTTTTGCATTTAATGGCGGAGTTACGAGAGCGTCGCGCGTTTACCTAGGATCGTTCGATGGGTGGGGGTGGGGTGGGGGTGCATTTTGCTGCCACTGAAATAGCCAAAGAAAATTAAACGAAGAGTCAATATAATGTCCATCGCATGGAAACGAATTCACGAGGGATGAAAACACCCTTCAGTTCTCCATGCCTACACGTACGAGGGTTTCTCATACGAGGCGTATGCATAATCAAGAAGTTTCGCGACTCCACTGTGAACGAACCCTAAGGGCACTTGAAACCGCTAGGAATATCTAACAGGAAGGGTTGGCTGCTTAATTGTCGGGAATATGCGGCCAGGATCGCGTTAAACTACCCCTATTTTGAAAGCACGCGAGAGCGAAAGAGAAAGGGAGAGAGGGGGGGAGGGGGTGGAAGAGGGTGGTGAGGATATAGTAAAAGAGAATAAAGGGACATCGCAAAGTTCAACCTAATGAAAATGGATGGGGGTGGGTCGCATTTTCGCGCCTAATCCAGACGCGACGGTTTTGTACTTAAGGGATGAACTATGCGTTTTCACGAGTTTCTCGAGTTCACCTCGTTAATAAGCTTACTGGGCTCTGCCGGTAATGTCTGCTGGACTTTAATGCTTACCGACCGCACGCTACCCTTGATAAAAAAAAAAAATGACTTCCGTACAAGAATTCGCTTGTGGACTTTTTTTGCACCCTTTAAAGTTACGACCAAATGGAAAGCATAAAGTTTACAGTCAGCCAGCTACACTATCGTAACTTAACATTTACTCCGTCCCGAAGTCTACGACTAAACCCTTGACTTTATTACTTGCGAAAAGGTTTCTTTAGTCTCTTTTTTTTTTCCCTTCCACCCTAGACCCTTACCCTCTTTCGTTTTTCGCCCTGCCACTCGGGATCCCGGATAAACGCGGAAGCTTTTCGGGAAGATTTTTTCTTACCCCACGTAGCCGCTCGCTCGTTGTTAAGAAATCACCGAGGGATGAAAACGAAAAAAAGAAAAAAAAAAGTTGTCCGAGCTTTCGAGCAGCCAATTACGATAATTAGAAAATTTTGAAAAAATTTTAAGCAACAAATTGTAGGGGAAAACATTTTTTTCAGTAAACTCACGAACACGTATAACCGAGAGAGGGTTGTTTTTTTTTTTTTTATTTTGCAAAATAAAAACGAGCAAAATCGTTATACCAATCTAAGGGATGACATGACAGGAAATAGGGGAGGGGGTGAACGTATCGCTGACTGGATTGAAGGTTGTCAGGGTTGGTGTAGTCTAGGTAAAGGGGTATCGCTTTTAGGGCGGTTTGAGGGCATTGCGGTCCACAGCCCGGCAACGTGAATCTTGTTAAGGGTGGAAGGGTGGAACGACGGCGCTGTTTGAAATTCATTCAAACTGCAAATGAAAGCACGTCGGTTCACTTCCACGCGGCTATCTCGATTTGCTTAACTGGCGCACTGAATAGCCGAGCTGCACTGCACTTTTGAATAGCGCCGAGCAGTGCCCAGCAGTGCCCAGCAAGCACCGAGTCCATAGCGCCGCGAAATTCCCCCGGAATTCACTCTCAGAATTTCCTGTCCGAGCAACGATGAAAGATGGAAGAATTTGCTGGAAGCACATCTCACCACATTTCCCAACCTACTCGCTATGATTACCCGTTTGAAAAATATTCGTTCAAAAAAAAAAAAAAAAAAACACCTCAGCACCACAGATGAAGTATAAAATAATTTTGTCGAGTTACCCCTTTTAAAAAAAAAAAATTTTTTTTTTCATATTTACCTAAAACATAAATTTTCAAGATATTACAATGATTCCTTAGAGTTACGTCAAATCGATGTAAAAATAATCACGAACGTACTATAGATTTTACTATACTCGGTGTCACCGTAATGCTTGACTACCGATAATACAAAGGATGCACGTGTATTAATGGATACAATTTATTCGCAGGTGCCGTTCAACGGCGCCATTTTACTCGTGGATCTGCGGCGCTGCCATTAT
This sequence comes from Syrista parreyssii, assembly GCA_030142615.1. NCBI lineage: Eukaryota > Metazoa > Arthropoda > Insecta > Hymenoptera > Cephidae > Syrista > Syrista parreyssii. Next base: position 110,087 of record JARQTG010000237.1, read on the forward strand.
TTTCACTTACAACAAATGAAAGTGATTCGAACGATACGGAGTACAGATACGGACAACGGGAAGCGAGAAAGACGTACAGATAAGAGGCGTCTGGTTAAAAGGAATGGACCGTGGATGCCGAGAGCGAGGAAGCGTAAAGGATGGAAAATCAAGAAGAAAGGTCGGTGTCGCCTCCTAGTGGATGCTTTTTGTATCTGAATGATCTGCTTCACTTCCGCATCCTTCTGACTTTCAGAATTCCACCCAAAGGACTAGAAGTACTACAATGGCGTAGGACGTCCGTTCTTTACTCGTTCGAGTTCTCACCGATCCTTGTCTCACCCACTGCGCACCCCATTTCCCACACCCTTCTCATTCAATCAATACCCGATGCCGCACACCGCTACTAAACTGCCAGGACCCACCCCATCCAGCCAGGACGCCATCTCGGTAATCCAGAAGCACCAGGATCCTTGGGTAGAATCAGCTGGAAGATCTTGGAGTCTTATAAGAAGCAAGACCAGGATTAAATAATTGAAAGGAAAAAAAAAAAAAGTCAAAAATAATTATTCACCCTTACGCAAGGTTACGTAAGTAGATGCTACGAATTGTTCATGTTTTATTATCAATAACGCGTATACTGTACAAATTGCCTGATACTATTATTATTATGTTCCAGGAGATATCGAACCTAAAACATAAATCCAGTAATGCCTACTGATTCTAGTAACGAGTAATTTTCTTATTAAGCCGTCAGATCCTGGAGACAAATTTTTCATGATCCTACGCCTAAGTATGGCTAATGGCTAGACAAGGATAATCCAATAATAGCCTTGAATATTCTAGGAGGCAGGCAGCTCCTGTTCTGGCTGTATGGGATCCAAATGCTTCCATTAGTGGGCAGGAGTCGCGTCTGTGTTCACTGGCAGATACATTGTCAAGCCACTGTACCAGGACACAGGATATAATTACACGGGAGGCCTAATGTACAAAGGATTTCGGCCTACGTTCGCAGTCAGACAGACAAGAGGAGGGAAGGCGTGCAAGTAAACGGACAGGCTGCCAGGTCCTTGGGACGTAATGTTGGATCAAGTAGGATACGACAGTATCGCAAACGTTTACAGAGTCACGACGGGAAACGTTATCGTGTCCGTTAACGACATCAGCAGGACACGTGACTCACTTCACTCCCAATTACCAGGCAGTTCATTAGCCCCGAGTCTGCTTCGACCAAGAGGTCGCGCAGTGCTGCCATCTCTCGGTGAGAAGTGAAAGGAGGTGAATACAAGAAGAAAAATATATCATAAGGAAATTACAATTACAGTCCCGAGTATCGAGCAAGAGAAATATTGACAGATAAATCGTTGAGACGTAACGACGTGAAGTTGCACGAATTTAGGAAGCCAACTTCAGTGCGTTCGTCCTGGCGAATAATTGCCACGCGAACGAGCGTGACTCGCGACCGAAGCGACGTTAGCGCTGTGCGTTAAAATTCACTTAACGGAAACAGTAGCTAAAGCGTGACGAGTCATTCGCAACGGAAGCGACAAACAAGTGCAGTTCATAGGTGCAATGAAATTATTGGCGACCATCAAGCGTCGGTTCGTTAGGTCATCCGGGTAATTTCCGTGGATACGCTCGAACGGGACATTTTCAAACCAACCCCCAAAAAAAAAACAACCCCTGCTCGAGGGATCCGCCTCTAATACATACTGACACCATAGTATCACGTATGGGCTCTATGTATATCCGAGTTGACGTCACTTCGCATCCCACTCAGATTCTGTACACGATTGCCAGATACCCCAGGAAGCGTCACGAATTCGCGAGGGTCTTCAAAGTTTCGCTCGAGGACTCTAACGGCAGGATAATCTACCCCGTGACTGGTACATGTGTTTTGGGGATGATTAGCCCTCGAGCAAGCAAGCAAACGGGGATTATATTCAAAGGCAACATCGATAGGTACACATACACAGTTAGGACTGTGCGTTATCACTCGAGATTGTGTTGGCTACTGTGAAATATTCATTAATTTTATTAATATAATAATATTTATTACTACACCCCGATAACCAGTCAACTTTGCGTCGCGCTGGGTCGAACGACCATTTCGAGCGACTCTGTCAGTCGCAATTAGCCTGATTATAATTAACATGGAAATCTTAATGTTATACATCTACAGCAATGCTTAACGGTTGCATCTTGCGGTACTTTTGAAATAAGCATTACGCAAGGTCGTATAGCAGCCATGGCGCGTATATAAAACTGATAAGAATCGGCATTAAGGTACAGAGGTCGCTGCGCGGGGTTTGTTATCGTCAGGAATAAAGATAAGGTTCTTATCGGGCAGTGACGTTTTAACGTAGTTCGCCGACAGAGATGCATCTAAAGTGCATCGAGTCCAAGGACACGTGACGACGAGTGCATAAGAAATTGAGAAAATTTTTTTCACACGACAAATTCAATCTCTTACGCAGTCGACAATGTCAGGTCATATGAATAACGTGGAGAGCTCGATTTACTGTGTATAAAAAAAGTGCATCTATTATGCAATTCCCGGGTCCTATAATGACGTCTGGATCGGGACGGTTTTCGGTAATTTCCTCGAAAGTCCCAATGTGGGTGAATAGAGGGTGCAGATGCGAAGGGGTTGCAAGTGACAAAGGACAAGGGCTGTAATCGAAAACCGATAATGCAACGATGCATCAAACCGACCACCGCCACCATCACACCCTGCGCAATCCGGCCGAGTTGGATTATGCAACCAAAGTGCATACTTGCACAGCCGCACAGTAGATGAAACTCCGAATCGATGTTACCTAAATAAATTCCTCGTTACAAGGCTTTACACTTGTGCATACGTATATTGTAATTGAACGCAGTCATAACCTAAGTACACACGAGATATGCACGCAGCCAATGGCAGCGACTGCAACGTCAAATTGCATAGTTGCATCGCGGTACGTATAGCCAATTGCGTGATGCGATTTTTGGCACACGAATTGTGCAACAGTGACAATAGATTTGCATCTGTAAAGATGCGAGCAGTGCATCGATATAAAAAAAAAAAATAATAATTTAAATAACTTTTGGATCGGTGAAACGAAACCTGGTAAAACCGCATATTTTTCAGGAAGCCCATTGTCCTGTCCGAATGCAATCCGACTACAATTTAGCGATGCAATCATTTGGTACTGCAGTTCAAGGACACAATGGATACGTAAATAAAAAACAGACGTGTGGGCGTCTGGCGTCGCGATGCAAAAAGGAACGACAGAGGGAGGGGAGAGTCGAGGAAAAAAAAAAATGCATTATCAATACGTCACCGCGGCGGACGGATTAAAATTGATACTGCTTGTCAAAGGGGTAGAAAAAAAATTAAAATGCATCCACATGGGATTCCGTGCTTAAAATACTGCACCTGGTAAAACATTAATTTTCTCTTCTCTTTCTCTCGCCTTTTCCCATCGTACCGCGTTTATTTCTGTTCTATATGAATTTTTTTTTTCTTTCCAACCCTCAACCCATCACGGTACTTCCGGTTAATCACAGAGACTGCGGTAATATCGAGGATACCAGATAACAATAAAAAGTACAAGACAGACGGGCGGTATAAAAAGAAACTGAAAATCCAACCCTTCGTGACTTCCTTTCATTTTTGCCCGGGGTTAAAAGTTACAATGGAAAAAGGTCGGAGACTAAAGGTTTTTAAGGGTCGCTCGCTACTTTCGGTTCCCATTGCATAAATCCCCCCCCCCCCACCACCTCCCCTCTTACCAGCCCCGGTGGTGATTATCGACTATCGATTTCACATCGACCTCGACGTCAGTCGTATATTTGAGTGGATATCGATTGTCTGCTGGAAATTTTGGTTCGATGTCGTAAGGGAGGAAAAAGAAAAAGTAAAAAAAAAATGTTGGGAAAATAATAGGCGACTCGTGCGAGCTCATATGAGAGAAAACGTAAATGAACACACACGTGCCTGGGTAAACGTAAAACAGTATGCATAGTGTCTATACGTGTTACGTGATGCGAGTCAATTAGTGTGTGTGTGCTCTGTCACGTTGAACTTTGCTAAAACGCGATTATGAATTTTCAAAAAAATACGAACCGATAAGAACGCACGTGCTTGTTTGCATATGTCCTGTCATCGTGACACTTTCTATACTGTTTACGAGACCACGTGGCCACGGGAGACTGGCTGAAATATATTTTATCTTAATTTTCCGTTCGAGGGGAAAATTTAATTGCGCACTGGTCGTGAATTGATAAAAATATTAAAACGATAATATTGAGCGAATCTCGCTAATATATTCGAATCCGTATTATATTGCGTTGCGGGACGAAATGAATGGAGGAAAATAATAATAATGATAATTGGGACCCAACATATATTTTCAATGAACGTGCATGTGTGCGGCTGTGTAGAGTCTTTGATATTGTCAGTGCAGTATCAAGGAGGTACGTTCGCCCTGTGCTTCTCTGTGAGGGGCCATCTTCTTATTGCTTGTGTGGCATAAGAGTCCCCTGAACATGAATCTTGGAGCAAATAGAAGAAGTAAATGGCGGGAGACGTCGTAAAGTAAATAGCAGACAGTAGGAAACGTAGACGTACAATATAGATATACACAGTGGTGGTACATACGTATACTTGCTGTGTGTTTGATCCTGAGCTTCCAAGGGTAGGAAATGCTCGTTCGGAGTCCTTGACGGGAAACTTGAAACCACCCTTAGAACGAGCCCGGCCGAACTACCCTTACCGAGGAATACGTACAAAGTGTCGGCGCGCATTTCGTTTCCGTCAGACGTGAAATTTCCATGCTGCCTAGCCCAACCCCTATCGACAACTGCGAAGAGGGTGCTCGAGATAAATCGCGATTATTTTGCAACGAGGAAAACAATTGGACTAAGGGTGAAACGGAAGTTGGTGAGGAGGCGGGAAATTTGAGATTAATCGATTATAAAAAAAAATATCAAAATTTAATGACAGCCAAACGATGCACGAGTAGTAACAAGGGAAGGTACGGGAGAGGGTACGCACCCTTAAAAAAAAAAGAATAGGGTGGTGAATTGACGGGGGATACATTTTTCGTGAAATAGAGAAAATTCCCGTGAAATTATGTCGGTCGATAGAAATTTGCATGAAAATTGGAAAAAGCAAATTTCATCCCCATCTGCGTAACGGAGTCAAAAAATTGTACCTATTATCGGATGCAAATTTTTCGATGAAATTTTCGAAAAAATATATTTCACTCTCCAACGCTTAACGACACCCGTGACTACGTTCACGCGTGTATAATCGACACATCGATAAACTGCAACATCCGGAAGTGCAATTAAAACTAAGGGCGAGGGGAAAAAAAAAAAAAAAAAGGTGAGTGTACGAAAGCGCGGGAGTTTCGAAAGGCAAGCAGACTAAATGCACAGACTTAACGGGCTGGCAGTGGATTCAGCCGGCAAGTAATCCGACGTAGGAAGGACGCAGAGGTGGCGACGCCTGGCGGACGCCAAGGATCAAACGAAGTCTTGCGTGAGTGTGGACGGTTTTGCCGGGAATAGCCGGGGCTGCCTGGGAATCGTTAAGGATCTGCGGGAGGTGGGAGTTCCGGATACTCAGCTAGGCCGAGCTCATCCCAAAGGACTTTCGAGGATGTTGAAAAGCGGGAAAGCACGAGAACGAGAGAGAAGCTCGGCTCCTGGACAAGGAGGAACTTAAACGCCTTGCGCCTGGGCGTCCATCGATAACTTTCGTTACATTTTTGTTCTCTCTCCTTCCACCATATATATTTTCTTTCCTACTTTCATCCCCTATTTTTTTTTATACCCTCCATCGTCCATGCTTAATCCATGCACCTTTGATCCAGCCAGGATATACGGTAACTGTGCGCGAAATTTGTGATTTTCCGAAATTAAGGAAAAAATTAATAAATAAAAATAAAAAAAAAATTAAAAAACGTGGAAAAGGGATAGAAGAATCTTTTGTGTTAATTGGAATAAAGAAAATACCTCAAAAATGTACTGGAAGCAATTGGCTTTCAATTTTCGTTGCTGGTTATTTTTTTTTATTTTTTTTTTTTTTTTTTGAAAAATAGAAAACTGCCGATTGAGATGGGAAACTAGAAAAGTTTCCAAGCCATGAACTAGCTGGAAGTACAGACGCGAGAGCGAGGAACGAGAAGCTGGATGCAAGAAAAATTCGACATTTTTCTAAAATGGAAAAAGTTTTCAGTGAGAAACCAGCAGTGTTACCAACCTGGCGACAATTCGTCCCGGCGAAACTTTTCCTAGTAGCGCTTAACGCCTCGCGTGTCTATGGAAATTCTTGGTCGTCGTTATACGACACATAAGTACCTGGGGGACCCGAAGTGTTCCGAATTAAGCCGAAGTTGCAGTCTTAGGTACTACCGAAAATTCAATTGTCAGACTATGCGATTTCTGCTTCGACTGTTTTGCTAATATTTATATGAATTCGCAAATCTGCTTCCTGGATTAAGCTAAGTTAGCCAAGATCGACTTTCGATTATTATTATTATTGTGGAGACGACGAAACTCTGACGGATGGCAAATCCGCTTGGCGTCGACTGTCTGGCTTAAATACTTAGCGCGAGTCTCTGGTCCGCAAAGTCTTGCGAAATTCGTAGATTCGCACGTAAAAGGATGGGCTGAAAATTATTCGCGGGCGGATCCCTATTAAATATTCAACGAGAGTCGACTGTATCCCTGTTCAAAATCGTTAGTTGCTCCGACGTGCATAATGGCGATGGAAAAAAAAAAAAAAAAAAAAAAAAAAAAAAAATAACCCCTAGAAAATCTCACCTACCCTTGCAAGGATCAATTGCAAATTTCCCTTGCAAATAAGGCCCGTTCGCGCGGATTCCTACGCGACGGAGTAAAAGCGAAAGATACTTTTGTAGAAAAAAAATAAAAAAATAAAAAAAATCGATATAATTGACGAATTTTTTTATCATTACGAATTATAAATATTTATAAAGGTGGCTGACTTGGACAGTTTTTTTTTTTTTTATAAATTTCATTTCGCACGGCATTCAACGCCTCCCATGGAAACAGCATGGCCGAGCAGGTCACGTTGATGAAATTTCGCATTCCCATGATACGTCGGTAATGCAGATTTCACTTGGCATTAATAATGCATAAAGGCCTAAAGTGCAATCTGCCGGTAATGCAGCGGCGACGAGTCGCGTTAAAATTCACTGAATCTCGCCAAAAGATAATGGTGTCTCCTTATCGCGAGATCGCTTCCTGCCGGAAGCATACGAGAATTTCGCAGGGAATAATCGCGCCGGGCGATTATTCGGCAAACTCGCCATTATTAACCAGCCAGTCACGCGTTCATGATCACGAGGATGCACCGCCATATGTGCATCTGCATACATGCATATTTATGAGGTGCACGCAATATCTCCAAGCAATCCAATTACCTGGCGATGCCAATGAATTGTCGTTAATTTAACGAAACCAATAGAGAAAAAAAAAAAACATTAAATACACCAACCTAACCTAAAAGTACGAGACAGAATATTGGAAAAAAAAAAAATTTTCGAAAATCAGTACCAAAAATTATTACATTCCAAAATTCCAAAAATTAACATCGATATTTTACGTTACGAGGAAAAATGCTCATGACCGCGGAGTGCAGCTCGCTACTTACTCCCCTATCTCCACTCGCCCCCCTATTCTACAAGGAATTCAAGTCCTAGTGGAGTGCGAAACGCGATGAAATTTAAGCCCGGCATCTTTAACGTCCCTGGCCAGCTAATGGCCCTAGTCGAATTACGCTTTAGGCCGCGTTCACAACGTACCCCAGGTAAGCACGTAGGCTACCTGGATATATATATATATACTACTCCCGAGTAATCAAAATTCCCACGCAAACGGGATACGCAGTCTAGAATTTTCGTGCCTCGAACCGTAAACAGAGGAAGCAATCAACGACTAACATAAGAATTGACTATAGCCAACATACGAAAGATCATAATAAATTTTCATTAATTAGCAACGCATAGGAAAAAAAAAAGAAAAAAAAGTTTACACAGTACCATTGCAAAAATATGAAGTACAGTCAATTTTTTTTCTGTCAAATCTCATCCCCCGCCACGTAACTCCTTTGAAATTGACACAGGGGGCTTGTAGACCGGGGGGTAGCCGGTCCCTTCAATGGGGTTGAATACGGATGCGTTGGCTTTGCGTTTATTATCTCTGTCCGCCAGCGGGAACCTTAATGCTCGTAAAATACGGCGAACCCTGTTATTTTTGCTAAAGATAAACACCCCTCGGCCGACCCATTTACCCAGGGATAAGTCACTACCCCCCCACCCAAGCTTTTCTGATAGAATTTTACTTTTTTAATTTCGTTCATTAATCAACACACACCCCACCCATCATACCAAGTCTCAGTTAATTTCCTGCGTGTTCACCCGGTAGATACCCTCCTGTCGTACCAACCTCACGTCGTACCAACCTCCCATCATACCAAGCATCCACGCCCTCTAGAAAAGTCCAAAAATCCCGAATTAAAAAAAAAAGCTCATCGACTCTATGACCTGTGAGAAAAATTCGCCACCCGGTATAAAAATCATAACGGCACACCCGGTATACCAGTTCCGTAAATGCGACAGTGAAATAAATTCATATACGTTCTATACCGTAAGACGTATATACCTATAGCTAGTACGTCACGTCCCAAAGCACATACGCGATTGCGCGTATGACGGGAGACCAGGAGCTTTTGCAAACTCAACTCCAAACCAACAAAAGCTGTCAGTACGACTCGGGTCGTTTCTAAAGCATGAGAACGTCCCGCTATAAGACACGTAGACAACGTCTCTCCGACGTCTGAGCCCTGTCGGGTTTTCTACCTTTCTATAGGCATTTCAGTCTGGCACAGTTCGCACCATTTCCCCTGGGAGCAGCACCAGTAGCCGTGTATTCGCTATGCCTGAACCGCGCAGTGCCGCCTACCTGCCTACAGTACACAGCGTCTGCCCAGCAGTTGCCAATCGCACTTACGCCCAGCTCGCACGGCTGTTTAAAGTACAATGACTTTTCAACGTCCCCATAACGTCCCGCGTGTGTCTACCTGCTCGCATCAAACGAGCGTCTACCGACACGTGCTTTTACTACACAAGTACATTGCTATACAATTCTACTACTATAATACGATAGCCTAGACCTGCAGCAGGATCTATTTTGGCGCGAATTTCTAATAGCCTAGTCCTGCCATAGCAGCATTTAATTTGCCATGAATTTTTACACGGTTTATTCGACCAATTTTTTTCACGCAATACTCGGCAGACATCGAATTTCATCCACACCATAGGAATCGAGCGAGTAGGCAGGCTTTAAGGTGGCACGAGTAAGCCTATATATGTCTGTACTATTTATACGTATCAAGTTCACATGTGTGATTTTTCACACGTGATTCTCATACTGCTACCCTGCAGCAGGACGCCTATATATTTTCATTATATGCCATTTTTTTACTCGCACCTACAGTCGCCTCTGCTATACGTCACCAGAGTAACGACACCCCTACCTTTTACATACGATTCACATACGTGCACGTGTGATCTGTACTATAGGTATATAGTTGCTATGCCTTTTATCTAGTCTGGTTATACGGTGGCGCAGGTTACTGTGTCGCACAGACATGTCCAATGAAATCACCAGGGAAACGGAGGGACGTTTACTGCGATCGCGTATTGTTCGTGGAAAAAGAAAATTTTGTGCAGCTCAACGTTAAATGACTCGCGATTATGTAATCAGTCGGTAAGTAAAGAGACGTTCGTGCTACGTAATAACGTGTACTGAAAATCTTCAGCAATTTTACGTATGTAAGTCTAACGGACGTCTAGAACGTACGAATATTATTTTTCACATTTTCCACGTGAATTTGACGTTTTGAAAAATGTCAAAAGCTTCTATTCTCTTTTCACGTGCAATTTATCTCGCCTGAGACTCGACTGCGGTAACAATCGATATTCTTATTGTAATTGTACCGCATGAAAAAATTGGGTATGATTGTGGGTTATTTTGGTTAAAAATGAAAAAAAAAAAATTTTTGGAAATACAAATTTTTTTTACAGATTTATGTGAATTTTTAGTAAAACTCACTGCGACGTATTTATAGGGATTCTTGCATATTTTTGTGTGTCGGCTTGCAATTACGTAAAATGATTATTGAACGTCAACGCGTCAACTTCGGCCATCTTAATTAGTACGAATAATGAAAATTCACCCTTACGGTGTCAATCAGTTACGCACTCGAAAGTACAGTCCGTGCCAGTAGTCGAATTTTCGAGCGGGCTATAGGGAAAGTTAATTAGTCAAAAAAATTCAAATAAAAAAAGGAACCGTCACGCTCCGTGAGGGTTAAAAAAAAATTGAGGGACTGAAAAACGGCAAAATTGATTGGATTTAATTGATTATCGCGATTCGCAATTAATCCGTTCGATTCCGCAAATCGATCAGGGATTCCACGAGCGGACTAAAAAAAAAAGCTACGAAGGGGTAGATGGGTGGTTGGGTTGTATTAGCATTTCTGCAGTACCGACCGAGTGTCGATTTCGTTCGACACATCAAGAACATTTGGCGCAACCCCTCGAACCCCCCCCCCCCCACACATCTCGCTCGACTAAGGATCCCTCTTACAAACAACCCTTTTTTTTTCGTAAAAATCTCTTTTTTATCCCTCGCAAAAAATAAGGGTAGTTTGTGACGACTCCTTCGAAAATTCTTCACCAGGGATGAAAGGGGCGTGAAAAATCGCCACTCGAGACTCCCGGTCCACGCATTTTCGCAGTCAACCCCTAATACGGTATAACGACGTCAATGCAACCCCTAAAATAATTCATAGCCAGGGTAAACACGGAACCGACGGAAAGTCGGTATACACACAATGGTACAGCTAGTTGTAGTTTTTGTTACTGTCACAGGGATTTCCCACCCTCTGTTTACACGTACGATACTGGACGCAACCCCCGCTTGGCAGTTGGTCCTGGCCGCTGCTGTTACACTTTTGGGGATGGTGCAAATCGACACCCCTTAATTTTAACTACAGCCGTGCCCGGTACAGTCCCTTCGTTCGTGAGCCACGCTATTGGCTAAAGGACAAAATTCACCTTAAGGGAAGAAAAAAAAAAAAAAACCTTACGATATCCTTGCCAAGCGAGAGATACAGGCATAACGTTAAATATGAAAAAGTGTGAACAGACCCTTAAGAAGCGTCACGTAAGATTCGAACTTCTCAGTCAGCTGATTGCGTCTAATCGGGTGAGGGAGGGGATGAAAGTTCAACGGCGTCAAGAATAATGACTCGGTGTAAAAAAAAAAACTAACGATGCGCCCCTCGTGTCAATTTTTCGAACTAAAAATAAAAATAAATGCCAAACCGTCCATGCGAGGGGATGCTGTTGCGCAACAGCAATCTATATGAAAGCTCGAGACCTGAAAGGAATCGGCTGACCTTTTCAAGGGATGAAACGAAGAATCCCTATAGGCGGGTGACCCTTCGCTTTACGACGTCCTTATTTTGAATTTAATACGCCATACCGGTGCATCCAAGAATAACGTATTCAGTTATATAACAAAAAATATATATATACACAGAAACACAGACTGTATATATTTATGTACAGCCTCGAGCAAAAGTTAAAATTCTGCAAGTCGTCGAGTCGCCTCTACGTACGGACGTTGCTTCTCGCTCTTATTTACGTGTCGCCCTAAAACAAGAGCTTATGTCGTCATCCCCTCGACCGAGGGATGAAAAAATCGATGCTAAACTCATCCACCAGAAAGTCGACAGCGTGCACACCGAAAATTGTCATAATAACACGTAAATAAGACGTTCGGTATGAAACTGCTCGAAACAGCTTCTCGAACGAGTTTCGCTTATGAAAGTAGGTATAAAGATAATTTTGAAAAAAAAAAAAAAAAAAAAATTTTCTTACTTGACACTTTGTACCAATGAAACAAGCATACGTGCGCTATAGTAGTCATAAATCCAACTGGTATTTCCAACCGAAGCCGACAGGTCTCGACATCGCGCGCCACTTGGTGAAGTGGACGAAAAAATAAAACAAATCGAATATAGGAAGAGAAATAAATAAATAAAAAAAAGATACAAAACTCTACAGATATACACGTCCTAGTGTTTTAGTATCGAGATATTTCTCAATTATCTATAAATATATTTCACATTCGAATAAAACCAAGAAGCATTAATAACTAGCTTCGTTCCAATATAACGTGTGTGTATATATATATATATATATACATAGTAGCCGAACATTAACCAGAAGATACGAAAGCGTCCTACAAATAAATTTTCCTCAGACTTACGAAACTCGGCATACACAACTTACGAAGAATCGAGTTTGATCAGGAGGCACTTTTAAAATATGCAAGCTCAAAAGCACATATATCGTCAGACCCCATCTAAGAAGCCGGTTCCTGATATTAAGAGAAACAAATTATAAAAAAAAAAAAAAATTACCTTCCAGTTGGTTCCAGATCGATAATAATAATCATAATAATAATCTATACTCGCCCATACATCCTATTACCACTCATCCCCCACACCACCACAAGGGTACGTCTTTACGTCATTAATGTAAAAATTTTCTCCACGGGCTATTTAGCGGTTGATCCACCGTTTGCGCGCGAAATACAAAAATTGTTCACAACGTATTACCAAGTCGCTCGGATTCGATTTACTTCGTAAGGCGATACTCCTATATATCTGCCATTCGATTTCTCTTCTATTGTTTTCCTCTCTCTGTCTGCCTCGGTCAGCTCTGACTCACAGACACTCGCCGTCTCCCTTCCTCCTCGCCGGCAGTCACTCTCGCTCGCTGAGCCGGCCTGACAAAATGACGGCGAATAGTCGCAGCCAAACAACAGCCGAGCCCTGCGTGACTCACGTGCTGGCATTTGTTTACAGAAACTTCGGCTCAGTCAAAGCATCCGGCAAAAAGATATCACAAGGAGGAGACCCGATCGAGTTGTTGCGAACCTTAACGATGCATAACGTAAAGTACACCGGAATAATCCTAACGTCCAGAACTCGGTCTACGGGTATATTGACGAGAACGGAAGTGTCGACCTTTGGCCGTGTTAAGCGGCGGGCTTTTCGAAAGGTAGAAGAACCGCTGTTGATCCGTAAGCGCGTTATACGCCTAGGGAGACATCTGCAGGGACTTTAACGAAACTAAAGAGACACTATTCGAGTTTTTTCCTCGGGACTTTTTAATTGACGTGTTTAATCATTAATTACGACTAACTACTCGTTCCTACCGCAGGGAAACGTAATGCCGCTCTATGTGGGTCAACCATTTGAATTTTAGGTTATGACTCTCCGCGTCTGATACTCTATATATTAATTGAGCGCCACGTGCAAGCGTCGGTGCATACGCGAACTGTATGTCGGTGACTCACGTAAAGAAATGTCAAGCGCCAGAGTGTACAGGCGCGTGTAAAAGTGGAGCTGTAATAAAAACATTTTAAAAAATAGAGATGTAAACTAAAAAAAAATTACTCTCACGTAAAACGGTATACAGGAAAGAACGTTATCTGCATGGGAAAATATTCCTTGTCGACTAACGTTAATAAATAATAAAGTCAACCCTACTTTTTTTTCCGTTTTACTCGTAAATACACTGGAATTGTCCTTATAGTCAAATGGGGTAGCGTGTTTCGACTTTTACTGGGTCGATCGATATTCACTCTATACAGTTACCGGGGTTAATACCTAGCATATGCTGTCACTGTACATACCTCGATTCACCTATATATGAAAGAGGAACAGTAAGAACATTTTTTTTTTTAATTTACGTCTTTCTTTACCTTTGAAATTGATCAGATTCGACTGGACCTTCCTGCAATCGCAGGGTACAGTACTTCATAAAATTCCGAAACCTTCAAAGTTGTCCTCGTCAGACCCAACTGCAACCGCAAGCCGCAGGGCGAGCATCGATAACCATACTAGCCAGTGACTTCCGGTTCCAAAAATACATTCACTAAATCCAGTTCATCTGTCGCCGTCCCTGTTCTAATTACGTACCCAAGTTCTTTCTGGTAGACACGAGGGTAACCATAGAAAAAGGGATCCTCCAGCTGGTGGACTCCAAGGCAAAGTCACACAGGGCACACAGGGAACCGGATGTTGTTTCAACTTAGCACCAAACCAAATTACAGTTGGTAGGACCTGATTTCCCTAGAGAAATTATACATGACCTTGGCCCTGCCTTTACTGGTCACATACAGGATCATTCGTTTTTCTGAAATTGACAGTATCAAAATTTCGAAAAAAAAAAAAAAAAAAAACCGCACGACAGTTGCAACGTGAATTTGAATTATCTACGACGTGGACAGTGAAAAAGTTACTAGATGGACGTAGAGGATTTTTGGTGATCTTTATATGCTGCGTCTGGTGATTTACTTCTATATATATTTTTAATTACTTCACTCGCGTGGAACGGCGGCTGCCTGGTTGTAGGTTCGAATGAGTCCTGAGAATCGACACGCGTTTACCCCATTCAGGTTAAAATACCTACGTACCTACTCGCAGGGCCGCGTCGATCGATTTCAAAATGAGTAAAATTCCATCCGGGCTTCGCGAGACGATGAAAGGAATTCACGTGAATTCTAGTGGAATTCACGGAAATATCATGACGTTTCCTAGGAAGATATATATATGTGTGCGTGTGTATATATACATATATATACTGGTTTGGTACGTTGATATACCAACCTCTGTTACCCGCTATGGGCACTTGGAAATGAATTGAATCTCCCTATTGGATGTTTGGCACTGATGGTGACTACTGGTTGAACTTCCGTTAAGATCGTATCCGGTCGTATTTTTCTCGCGAGTCAAATTGGAAAAATCGAGAAAAACTATAAATGAGACGGAAACGGAAGACGCCTTGGGCTAGGTGGTAATTAGTTGTCTGCTATATACATATAGCGTTTGCAATTGGTAACAACGTTAGTTTTGGGATCGTTCAATGTACCAATTCGTAAAAGTACAGTAAGAAGATCGGAGAGATGAATTTTTATGAAAATTCTATAGAACGGGGTAAAAATTAAATTTTTACCTTCCTCGTGACAAAAAAAAAATAGTCTGACAGTAATTCTTGGCGTTTGTCAAAAATCACGAAAAAATAATAAAGAAACGAAAAGCACGTAAAATCGAAGCGAATCAGTTCGGAAAGTTGGTAGCAGGAAAATCGTCAGATTCCTCGAGTTCTCCCCCCCACCCCCCACCCCCCACCCACCCCCGGACCAGTGGCAGACATCGCGGCAGAACTTTAAGCGTCTCCAGTATTTCCCGTTTATACCGTAACTTTTAAGTGCCGCGAAAAAAATTTGTTCAAAAATAAAAAAATTACCATTTTCAAAATTCAACCCTCGTAACGCGAAAAAAAAAATCAAATTCACGATTCTCATTAATTTTGAAGATATTCCAAAATTTCGCGTAAGTCTTACACACGTCTTTATACCAGAACAACGTGCAGTCGTAAGGGTCATAGGTTAAGAAGGGTGGATCGTAGGGAATCCTTTCGCCCCGAAACCATTAAATAAAGGAACTTTTCTCCCGTGTCCTTCGAATCGCACCTCGCCTACTTGTTTCGACTTTCCTCACCCAGGACTCCACGCCAGGCAGGAAGTATTTAGCCGGAACAAGGTAAAGACACGAGTCCCTGATTCAACTTAAAAAAATGTAGCCTACCCCAAGTTCACCAACTTCTCAAAAAATTATCCCTATCCCTATACCCCGGCTACAGTCCTGGGTCCAAGATTCCTACTCGAAGGTACAAAATTCCCATAACAAGAACGTAACAGGATACGACCCAGTCAGGGTTGGCAGATCCCGACGCAGCAACAAAAGGGCCTTCGCCTCGCTACAAGGCCCATAAAGGAGCCACGGATGAGGCCCGTTGTTCGCAGTAGTCCCAGTTTACAGTAACCCTAGACCAACGCGAAACAAACCTCTCGGAAGGTGAGCTATCAGCTTTCGCATTGCATATACCCAGCAGCCAGCCACTACGATAGCCAGCAGTGTCGCCAACCACAAAAAAAGGCCTAAACCAAGCCACGTAAGTCCCAATAAATTCATACCAATAGCACGTAATAAAATTCCGGAAAAAAAATTACCCTCGCATTTTACGACTAGCGACGCTGCCAACGATGAGGGACGAAAAAAAAAAACTCACGAAAGGATCAAACCGTTGCGAGGTTAGACTCGACGTTACGTAACCAAAGGATCGATACTGGTTAATGTAAAATCTTGCATGCTGACCAACCTGCAAGGCTATTTTCCATGCGATCGATAATGAAACGTTAGGTCTCTGCTTACACGAGACTGTCGTGTTGGCTATGCTTACGCGCAATTCCAGTGCTGCCCCGAGTGGCTGCTGTTGGTACTACAGTTATACTAGTAACAGATACAGCATACCATTGCCATATGGTAATAATTTGAGGGTTGTTAACGTTACGAGCTCAGGTGAATAATCGCCCTGGCAAAGCTTCACTCGAGTCCGCCGTACGTCCAACCTTTGACCTTTCTCGGTTAAGACTTATCGGGTACGCGAGATTCCCCAGGTCCACCAGGTGGCCGCGATGTTTATCGCTCGAACGCGATACGAAACTTGTAAAACTTTTCTGCTTCGTGTAAAACATTTTTTTTTTCTTCCTTCTATTTTTACTTACTCCCCCCCACCCACCCACTTTTCTTATCGCGCCTTGCGAAACCACCCGAGCACTTGGCCAGCGTCGGACTGACGTACTAATTTCGACGTCACAAGAGGCTTACGCGTGATTGCGCAATATTACGAAACGTTCGGTGAAAGTACGGTGGACGTCAACAAACACGGTACAAGATGGCGGTCGAACGTGTAGAACGTATCGGGGGTACGGAGAATGATTGAAAAAGATCCTTGATATTCATTTTGAATTTCGTTAACGTTCACAGATAGTCCAGTGTGTGAGCGCGAGTGAAGCGCAGACGACTTTGTCGTCTGGAAAGTTTAGTCGGCGCAAACACGTGCGACGAGGATTTCGTACAGGAACCTTGGTGCGTTACGATATTGTGCACTGGATTCCTTGCACGGTAACGTGAAAGGTGACGTGTACGAGGAAGTACTAAAGAAAAAAAAGTATAAATAATCCTCGTTAAGCGTCGTGGAATTTCATGCCACGATATCTCGTAATTGTCTTACCGTTTGCAGCGACAGACAGTGAGACACGACGCGGACGGCCCGCAAGGCCAATTCACATGGAGGCAACGTGACTGCCAGTGCTCGCGTGGAAAGTAAGCGAAGCAAAGTTTCAGTCTCGGTCGCGCGGGTCGGTATTACGTTCGCGCGAAACACTCACGTAAAACGCTCGTCAGGTACAATAGGATTGACAAGGGAATTTCACGGCGACGATACACGCTAACGAGATTGTAGATACCGATAAAACAAATTCGCCGAATTGCTGTGGATTTACGTTTTTTATAAAAAAATAATAATAAAAACAAACCAAGCGCGAGAGGACGATAAATACGAAACTTCTGGAACTGCCGACGGGCGGAATGAAAAATCGGATGCCGGCAACTCCAGTAGGCTAGGCTATACGTAGTAAGCGACGGTAAAGGATCGTCGGCGAGTGAGAGGCGAGAAGCTGCTCCAGGAGGGTAAAGGTGGTCGTGAGCCATAGGTAAGTGTATAACCTCCCCACCCACACCTAAGGGGTGGCTCGGATAACGAATAGCAATTCCTAACCTCCCAGAGCTCCTGTACCAACGTACCAATTAATCACGGAGTCATTGTCAAAGGTGCAACCACCACAAAGTACCGTAACTCGGAGTTGTAGGCGTTGCTTGATAAATCGCGAGCCTTTGTCGTGCGAGCTTTCGAAGCGACTCCAGCAGGAGAGACAGAGAACTGGTCGAATAGCTACGAAACCGTACGGACATACCAATGAAACGAGAGAAACAATAGGGAACGCGAAGCAATAGCGAATCATGAAGAAACGCACGCGGAGCTGCATATCTCAGGATAGTCCAGGAAACCTAGATGGCGCCATAAGTAACAGCAGAAATACCTGACATGATTAACACTGCAGGCACTGCTACCCTACCTAGTCAACGTAAAAAAAATAGACGTCGATAAGATTTCGGTCTTATCGTGTCCTGCGAGTGTAAGACGAAAAAAAAAAGCCAAATAACGGAACTTCGTATAAATAATAACAGGTGGGACTGAACCTACACGGGAGTAACGTGATCCGATAAGACATAATACACGGGAGCGAAGTCTTCGTTTACGTGGGGATAAGATCAGCTCCCTCTTGCGCCACTGAGAAGAACTAAGTGGTCAGCGAGAGGAGGCAGGCAGGGACGTAGATAGGAATATAAAAAAAGGGCGCAAGAGGGGAGAGAAGAGATTCCTGAGCAACATCTGTCCAGCGAACTGGTTCAAGATTTTGGGCCCCTCGTAGGCCCAAAGAAGCCACGAGGGCTCGTACCTACCTGTGTACACAGTGTCTCGTAGTTGCGAGCTGGAGAGGAGGGAAAAAAGATGGAAGAGGTGGAAAGAGAGAGACAAAGACACAGCATCCGTCCCAAGATGCAGCAGCAAGGCGCGAGAAACGAAAAGATGGCAGGTTTATAAATAAGTTTGGCCGATCGCCCGGTCGACAGGTGTTTCGCAGTGATTCCCCCCCCCCCCCCAATACCCCTCTCGCCCATCATCTCCCTTGCACTCTCTCCAGCTTTCCATATACTGCTCTTACCTAGTGACTGTCATACCCTGCACTTTGACACGAAGCCTATGGTCAAAATTTAGTACGGTCGTTTTGAAAAAAAAATGGAAAAAATTTTTTTTTATAATTTTGAAAATTTATAATTTCGCCAAATTTACAATCGACCGCCGTGCTTGTATCTGCCTGCAGAACATTTACAGTGCCTGTGCGAATGGTGGTTGGCTGAGAAATCTGCGAAAAAGACTCGGCTCAGCCTCGCTCGAAAGGACCTCGCATACCTGAGGGGCAGGTGTTCCGCGCGAAGGGAGTCTACAGAGACAGTAACCTACACCTACACCTCACGAGCTACACTGAACCGGCCCGAGCCTCTTATGGGTAAGCGGATGCCCCCATGGCGCCCATGGCTTCCCCATACGGCAGCTCGTAAAGCCTGCGCGTACAGATTCGAAACCTACCGAGCATCGGCACGCTGCGTTTTTTTTTTTTTTTTCTTCCCTATACACACATCTAGTCCGGCTTCCTTTCACGTGAATTTCGAATAAAAATTCAGGCAACCTCTTGGACGCCTCAAGGCGTCTTTTAACAGACAGGTTAGGAATGAAAGCAAAAGCTTTAAACTGCTCGCTCTCCACTGGCCAATCGGTGTTGACATCGAATGCACTTTTTTTTTTTTTTTTTCTTATGCACTTTTGCGCGCGAACGAACCAGTCAATCTTTGCGTCATGCTCCAGCGAGCGTCTTGGGAAGAGGAATAAAGTGCATTCGGTGGGATCCACTGCAGGGGTTGCCAGCTTGTTTCTAACTGCATACGGTGCATTGCGATGCACTCGATAGGTAACGAGTAACGAGAGAGTTTTCTTGGCGGAAGTGCATCGCCGGTGCATTCGAGCGATGCAGGTCACTTGAATGGTTGATTACGAGAAAGGCTCGTGTGAAATGAATGACGTGTTTACGGGTCGTTAATAATTGCATTATTAATGAGGAGATGCACTTTCACGATGACAGTTGCACTATTAATACTTGAATTAAAAAATATTAGCTTGGGGACGAAACGATTTAACCTGAATTACTTATCTGGGCTGGATATCATTTTTATTGCTTTATTACACTGAGAGTCTCCCGACGGTGCATACGATGCACTTGTGTGAATTATTATATGCAGTTTTGTGAATATTCATAAATGCACGAATCGAATGCAACTATATAGACACTTGCATACGGCTTGTATACCCGTCGGCCTATAAAGAACTTGCACGTTATCACCGATAGCAGCTATAATATTTATTGCTATTTAAAAAAATGCATTTTATCAGATGCATTTTTTTATTTCAGTGTTAAACGCATTCGCGGCTTGGCGAAACGTCCCGCGGGTTCGCCGCTTAAACTCGTAATGAAAACTTTTACGGAATATTCATGCAGTCGCGTTGCACCTGTTTAGTCAAAGTGCAGCGATTATGCGCCCAAATATTTCAAGCCCGCCGCAGAGAATGAAGAATGCACTCGGTGCACTCGGTGCAGTCGGTGCAAAATATTTCCGAAATATTATGTCTTTCGGTTCAACGAACTGACGTCAGAATTAGAGATGCACTTTTTCACGTATTTGAAAAAAAAAAAGGATCTCGCGAGTCACGTAAAAATAAATCGACGCGAAGTGCCGATAAATGTTATCCGCCGCTACGTGACGAATGCAAACTCGTTTCGATCGGACGGATGCAATAAATGCAACTGCATACAGGGTCAGCGCGACAGTAGTACGCAGAGGGGAATTAACAGAATAGCAGTCAGGAGTAATGGACTCTGTACGTGCATGAGAGAGAGAGAGAGAGAGAAAAATAAACAAACCAACCCAAAATAAAGAAAAGCATCGAGTGCATATAAATGCATTTTAATGGGAAAAAAAAAAATGTCGACAATCGAACTGTAATTAACGATCGCTAATGAGCCGAACGAATGAAGTGAGACACGATGAGTGCAAATATAATTCGAATGCACCCGAATTCATTAGATTTTGATTACACGCATAGAGAACAATCCTATCGATGCACCAATAATAATCATACGCCCAAAAGTGCATCCAACGTCGACTTGGCAAAAAAAAATTTTTTTTCAAAAACGTCACTAAAAAAAGAATACCTTGATTTTTTATAAATACAACAATTTTTTTCCCGCGGTATAATTATTATTATTATCGCACGAAAATGCATCCTCGAAATCCCTACTAATCGCTAATGGCGGCCTTCTTCGCTCTAACCATCTTCCTGATGCAGGTAGATGCAACGTGCATGGAATAAGGAGAATAAACGACTCGAGCGGACGATCGAAGCAGGCAGGGCACGAGCCTCGAATTATTACTGGATCGAACCGGTTCTCAAAAGGGCCCTAAAAAGGAAGAACTGAAAAAGGTACTCAACCTTCATTCTTAATTTTCTCCTCCTTCCTACCTTCGCGTCTCATATGCATTTTTACTACGCGATAGAAACTCGTCCTACGATGCACTGCACTTTACTATGCTGCGCCCTACTGTCAGCATCCTGTACTCGCAACTGCCTTGTACCTTGCCTGGTCCCGCATTGCTCCTCTCGCCAATCTCGATGAGTCTTTAAAAAAGTCTCTAGCCGCCACGGGCGGAGATAGAAAGATAAAAAAATTTTTTGAAAAAAAAAAAAGTTTGCCTAATACCTGGTTCGAGATACGTAAACGGGTGTCGAAAATAGATTAGATATATAAGATAAAAAAAATTTTTTTTTTAATTGCTAAAAAAAATTCAAAAATGCATTCGGGTAAAGTCACTGCAATGCAATCCGATAGAATTTCTCATGTTTTACCTATCGATCAATTTCTCGCCACGTGCTAACTCGCAATGTAAAACAAGCGGAAACTGAGGTTGCTGCTAAGCACAAGGAAACTACGTATCACGACAAAGTAGTGCCTACGTATGATCCAATTACCGTCTTAATTATACGAAAGTGTAATTAGATTTTCTTATCACGTTCGAGGTCAATTATTATACCGCGACACGATTGGTTACAATTCGAATGATTACTTTTCGCTACTAGACCCCGCCCACCTCCCATTATTTAATCCACCGTCTGACGAAGCGACTAATCAAAATTATTTTTTTTCTCCCGTCTACCAACTTCCGGTTTAATTATTTCGCCAAAATTTTAATTATAATCATAATCAACGCTCGACTTACCCGTCGCGTTTTTTCGAAATTTATTATAAATTTATAATTTTACTTGTCCTTCTATACTTCAATTATATTTCTAACCCAGCCACGTGCGTTACCCCTTGCATCTCTAGTGAAAACGATAAGCCCATTAATCGGCATGATTCCACGTAATGAGATTAATTAGTCGTAACGAGAGACTTCCTGGCAAGATGAAGGCAGGGGAGGGTCCAATAGTACGGAAAGTAGATGGGGGTTGGTAATCAAAGAAAAAGGGAAATGCTCAAGATGAATCGATATCCGACTAATCAGCATCTCAATAATCCTTTTGTTAAATTCTCGAGCTTAATTAACGCGCCTAATTAAATCACGAGGAATTTATATGCCCGAGTTAATCTCGCGTTGTTACAATGTACTGATTTTTCCAAAATTTCCAATTTTTAGGGTAAAAATAATTTCAAACAAATTTTCAAGGGTATACGATAATTTTGATTTTTTTAATCAGACTGTACCTTTTATATATACATATATACACAACTTATTAATTTCGCTGACACCCATATATGTATATCAGCGTCTTTTTCACTTCCCACCCCCACCCCCCAACAACCCCTTAAGAATTAGATATCAATTGCGTGCCAGAATAACAAGACTGTACCTTGTGCCAATATATTAGCGTTCAGAATTATTATTATTATTATTATTATTATATCAGCATATTTTTTACTCGCCACCCACCCCCGCATCAACCCCTTAAGAATTAGATGCCATTTGCGTGCCAGAGGAACAAGACTGTACCCGGTGCCAATAAATTAGTGTCCAGAATTATTGTAGGGTTGCACGCCACATCGCCATTACATACCAGCTTATGGTGTCTCCCTATCTTGTTATGGTGTTCGCAATGGTACCGGGGCGCAGTCTAAATAAGAAAGAAAGAGACAAAATTCTTATCCCACAAAAGCGTCCCACATAGCCCTGGTAAAGACACGTGTCTCTCGCGCCGAGCCGACCAATACAAAATTTCCCACAAGAACACGACAGACCCCATTTAACGATTTATACCGTAAGCTACCACGACAATACCAATCTCTGTTTGCAGAACGAAATTAAATCAGCGTCTATTGAAATATTCATAGCCGGCCGAAATAATTCATCGTCATAAACGCAGGTACTAAGCCATAGTGATATTAACGTAAAAATCCAACGCCATGAAAAATGCCGAGAAATTATTATCGATCAGTAACCTTAAAATCTCATGGAAAAACTTGAGCTGTCGAAAAGAAGCAAGTCAAAAGTTCATACAACGTATTTAATGGCTGCTGTGTCTAAGTGACAGGAATGAAAAAGAATTAAATCAAAAAACAATTCCTGTCAGCCATTTTGAAATAAGCAACGACACAACACTCGAGGATCTCGTTGCTGCGCGTTAATTCAATACAGGATAAAGAAGCGAGCACAAGGCGGCCATTGTCGTTATGTCGCAAGAGGTCTGAAGTCAGTGTTGAAATTTCTGTTGTTCGAGCTTCACGCGGTACACCCGAGTCATGGTGCATGAGTATATATATATATATATAGGAAATAGAAAAAATAGTCCCTGTCGAATGCTACACCCTCTTGCCACCATAATCGTATACCACTCTTGTGTGTTTTTCTAACGTGTTACTCTTGCGTTCTCTTTGTTTTCCTTTTTCTCTCCTTTGTACTCTGTGTTTTGTGTGTCGAGCTCTCCGCCTCGAGTTACGATCTATTGTTGGCTTAAAACGAGTCTTCGAATCCTGCTCCACCTACCGACACAGACTCCTTTCTACCACCCCCTTTCAGCCAGCAATGCTCTTATTAACGAAACTAATTTCAAGATCGATCGAGACCAGAAACCCTTATGGATACTCGACACTAACCAGTCTTGTACTCGTTTGACTTATTTTTCTTTATTTTATTTTATGCTTCAATTATACGAGTTTTCGAACGACTTGGATTTCGTAAGAACGGCCTATTACTTGGTTGTGGAATGCAGTTTTATCGCCTCGGGATGATTACTTCCGTCGATGTACTCTTCTTGTTTCTTTTTTATTTATTCTACACGTCAGAGAAGCACGGGGCGTTTAGCTAGCGATACTCGTCTCGGACAATTTGCATTCGGGCGATGCGGATAAAATGTACTAAAAACTTTTCTGAACGGAAGGTACTAATTTATTTGTTATACCTGGCAAGGAATGTATGGTGAAATGTAGATTGAAATGATTTCTTTTACCTTTTTGCTTTTGGTCGGAAGAAAAATCGGACGATCGTCTCGGCGTGAACGAAGCCTCGTTCAATCCGGGATAATCCAGAAGCATCAATCGACTGTCAATACTTGTCAATCACTCAAGTTCACTGAGAGACACATCGTGAAAGTAAAGAACACGCGGAAGTATCTTTTTCCTTTTATTTTCAATATTTAGACTCACTTTAGCCTTGCGTCTGATTTGAAATTTTCTAACGGTCGACGAGCTGCACTTTGCTTGTGGATTTTTGGAAATATGAAGGATTTTCGATTTCTATTATTCAATGTCACTTGCGAGCACGTAGAATATTTGTCTATGACGATCGGAACACTCAATATATTTGGTACCACAGATATATTCGATATATATTTATACTAACACTTTTCAAATGTCACACAAGACTCGTCACGACTATCACGTCAAAATCCTAGACACAATTCAGTCACGTATATCGTATTTAAAATGAAACATAAAACCGTCAGTGCATTTAAATAATTCGAAGCAACTCCTCGTGGTTCATTGGATATCTCAATCCGTATAGAAATACTGTATTGAGAGAACAAAAATATTTAACATACTCGTAACCGATTCGTGTCGAGTTGCAGATATCGAGTAACCAGACTCAAACCTCAACACTACTCTGGTTCGTGTCCGGGATAAGTTCAAAATATCATATTCACTTGTTTAAAATATTCGTATCCACCGTTTCTTCAAGGATAAAATAATAATAAAAGAAACGTGGTAAATCTTTTCTTCTATCGTAAAAACCGCACTGCCTCATTCACCAACCTCGACTCGACTTTACTCAAATGGATTCGATTTAAAAACAATCAAAGCCAATAATCAAGATTAATCGAGTGGCAAAGCCGGCCTCAGCACCCGACTAGATGTTACTCGCTGAGCACTCACGCTCGCTCTGAGAGTCAACCAGGCTTCCCATCTTGACGCGCAACCGCACCGCGCAGCCATCCCCACCACACACTTTTCATCCCTCGACCAGCAAGCCTGAGAATTCTTACACTAAAGTGGCTCTCAACATGGGTAAACTTTGACATTGTATTACGTGGGGAATTTAAAAATGTACATATATACAATTATACATAGAGCATCCATAAATAAATAAATATATACATCAAACATTAATAATACACAAATCCAGCTAAGACACAGCAAAAGATACGAACACTAAAAAGAAAAACTTAATATTTTTGATTATTCAAAATAAAAATCATGTCAAATCGCACAGCATGCCGTAAGCAATTCACCATAATTTTTTTTCATTCTTTTACAGTATATTACAGATTTCGCCATCAAAGTCGTATTTACGGATGCTGAAGAGCCCGCAACTTTTTTAATCGAGCCCGACCAAAGTAGCTGGTGCAAAATGAGATTTTTTTTTTACGTTGACTACAGGGAAATATGAAAGGATACAAAAAAATTTTTGGAATAACAAAAAAATAAAATGAGTCAAAAATATAACAGCTAACGAGAACATCGATGGACGTGTCGACAGAATTTATATGAATAATTCCACTCCTAGTGGATATACGTGATTGCAGTTTTATTTCATCACGATACTGTCGTCATAACGGAAATGATGTGAATTTTGAAAACATTTTTCGTAATCAGTCTGTAAATGTCTTCTGGGAACTTACACGATTTGTTATCCATGTAAAACCGAAGTAATCCGGATTTGCCCGAACGAATCGCGTAATAATCTCGACGACGTGAATAAAAGGGCGAACGAGAGCAAATGAGACAAGAGAACAAATAGCGCGGAAGCTTCCAAGGATAAATGGGATCTTTCCTTTCGGCGTGACTTTTCCTTTTGCGACGTCGCGACGCCAAGTGTGAAAATTCATAAAAAATGGTAGCCACGTAAAGGGAATAAAAAATTGAAATGCAATTTTACAATGCATTTTCGCAATGCATTTTTACAATGCAATTTTGCAATGCACATGAGTCACGTGTCTCTATTATCATATATCCTGATAGTAACGTCGTTAGCACGAGTGTTTATGTCACATACGTTACATATGTCAATTCGTATGAAGAACCTAAAGCAGATGCAACAAGGACCAAAACTCGATGCAGCTGTAACTGCATCTGCAGTTGCCCGTTAATCAAGAGATGCAGATTGGAGACGTTTGCATATCCCGTTCTCCCTTAAATTCCATATGAACTTCCGAGCAGCAACCCTTAAACCCTGTTTTCATGTCTCCCAACCACCCCTGCAATTCCCAATACGAAATCCTACAGCATCCCTGAAACTCCCTGCAATTCCATACACCCCAATTTAGCACGTGGACTAGCCATATAATTTTCGCGAGAGTAAATCTCGAAAGGTGTTAGAAAATATTAATATAAATTAATTAGTCGAACTGATTAATTCATAATGCATTAATTAAACTCTTAATTAACATCAAAATGCATGTAAATTAAAAATTGAAAATAAATTTTTAAAAATAATTTTTTTAACACAAAATATTTCTACCACATGCATCAAAGTGCATCCCGGTGCAAAGTGCATCGCTATTCGAACCAATGGATCTTTTTTTTTTTGGCCCTCAAACGATAATGGGATTGATCGAACGAGATTGAATGGGACTTTTTCATACGAATGTGTACATATGTGGACAAACCCATAAAAGGCCAAGACCCGAAAATGGCCAGGGAATAAAATAGCACGTAAAATACGTAATGGGGTGGCTTGCCTTGCGTTACTCGAATTAGTAGCAGATAAATAGCCGCCCTTAGGACGGCCGCCCTTAGAATCGTAGCTACGTTCAGATCCAATGAATTCGTTAATATCAAGCAATTATCAAATTGCTCTTCTCTCTCTCTTTCTCCCTTTGGTTTATCAGTCCGGGTCGATCATCCCTCGAATTCCTATGGACAAAATTCATAAAATAAAAATCGGAAATTTAATTAGTACTGTTGCTCAATTCACAAATTATTGTAAAACAATGGGAAATCACATAATTTATAAATTTCATTACTTACGAAATCGTCAAATCGCATCCTCCGTATTCCAGACGTAGCTACGCCGTGCATCATTTTGTACTTTTATAGCAATTTTTACGCTCCCTATACTTCCGGTAAGAATTGACCTCGTATAAGTCAGCGATTTTACGATTTGCCGCACCCTGCGGCCAATTTCGAATTCGACTTCGTATTACCGTGAAAATCCGTAAGAACGCGTGGCGCTGCAGTAGGTTAGAACGAGTCGATAAAAGAGGCAAAACAGGATTAATAAATAATAAAAAAAATTGTCGATAGGCCTCAAAAATCAACCCCCTTGTGATCTTTGTTTTTTATGAGAATTTTCATCCCTTGTTAGCATAAAAATAATGAAAAAAAACAAAAACAGTTTTATGGTAACGTCTAACTACTGATTTTTAAGGGATGAAAAATCGTGTGATAGGGGTTGATATAAAATACTCGATAGGTTATATAGCTTATATAGTGTAGGAGGGGTTGTGTAAGAAAGCTCATTTTTGTGGGTCACGTATCGAAATATAGAGTATTGAGCGGGGGTGAACATCCCTTCACGTAGTAAACCCCGTAGTAGGTAAAAGCATCTACCTAGTACTACCCCCACGGCTTCCATCCCCCCCCCCCACTATTTTCTACCCTATCGTGAGTATACTCAGTCTTTCCATCCCCTCAGTCAGCACGAGCCAACCCCTAACCTCTACCCTTATTAGATCAAGAGCGCTTCTATACCCTTAAAGCAAGGTCTCGGGTGCCCGCGATATCTGTTTCTAATAACGTTTACCTGGGGGCTGCGAATTTGCACGATTCGAGCCCTGTCCGATAAGGGTGAGTTTTCTGCATATTTTCAACCCTTACGTGTCTTACGCGTTTACATACAAAAATTGATCCCAATGGTACACGACTATGTTTTGGTAATTATATTTTATAGGATTATTAAAATAATTATTCTAACTACCCTTACAGTCCGCTTAAGTAATTCACCCCTTTTATTGACCCTGCTCATTTATTCATCCCTTAAGTATCTGTATGTATTTCGTTAACTACGAAGTTACTCCCCTTTCACAGGGTAGGAACAACCAGTACCGGAAATCGATCAGGTCCCACACCCGCTAAGGGTAGTTTGTTGATGTCAATTAGATACACCCCGCAGTATAGATCCGACTAGCCTCTAGTATTACACAGATCGGACGAGGGGTTGATCTGTCAGTAATAACAGAGAGGAGGAAGAAAAATATGAGGCTTCTCCGAATAGACTCCATTTGATTTAGTAACCATTGAACTTTTCGACCAACCCCCAAAAACTACCCAGCAACCCTTACCAAACCGACTAACTAGAAAATCCTAGCAAGATTTATCGCTCTCGCAGTAAAATGCGTAACGGCTAGTCAAATCATCTTATGAATTATTAAAAATTATTATTATATTTAATTAATATTAAATATAAAATTACATTATATTTATAATATGAATAATATTGAGATACAATATACGAGGCAGATCTCGGTTGTTAAATGAAGAGTAAAACGTGTCAACCACTATAGTGTCGAAAACTAATACAAAAAAATTCCCTTGGGATAAATAGGCTGATGAGAGACATAAGTGATGAAAAGGGATGAAAAACCAGACTAAGCGATTGATGTGGGAAGTCATTTTGGGAAGGAGGAAAAACAGAAAATGTCGAAATCATTGATTGGCGAAATATTTCTCTTGGGTGTGAGAAAATAGCGTTAAAAATACTTTTTGGAAATTGGGGTGAAAAATGATTTAAAAAAAAATAATTAACGAATTTATGCATGTTAAATAAAATTCAATCGTTTCTCAGGTTACGTAGAGACACTCGAAGTATATTTTTTTAGGGGTTCTGTTGCTTCTATATGTAAGGGTAGCAAATAAAAAAAAAAAAAGTTGACCTGGCCCAAATAGAAGGCCCATTATGAACAGCTGGTAGGAATGGCCCGAAATGCCCGCGAGAAGCTGCGGGCAATTTCTTAACAGTGAAGAAGAAAAACGGCCCAGCAGATGGGCACGTGTCAGTTTCAGTTTTGGGACTCATGCTGGGTCCGACCCTTAGAGGCTTTTCCAGGGACCCTTAGGGGAAGCATTTTGTGTACGCATAAGGCTCTTAAGGGTAAGTCCCAACACGAGTAGGACTCGTGCCTTCTCGAAATAATTTTTGACATTCGAATTTTCTAGGGGTACATTTTCAGCTGAGATGCTGCACGTGACTAAGGGTAGCAGCTGGACCAGACGCACGACTGTATGTGAGTTGAAACTTGAGAGGCGAAGAATTGACGCCTAGCAAAAATTTGACGACCAGGGAAGAAGTTTTGGAATTTTTGAAAAATTTTGAGATGGATATTTGAGAATGAAAATTTTAAGTGCCATAATGTAAAATCAAAAATTATATATATATATATATATATATGAGATTTATGAATTTTTTTTTTCCATTATACTTTCCTAATTTTTTTTTAAATAATTGACTTCCAAAAATTCTTATACGCCATTTTGACTGTCGTATTCAGGACGTGAACGACGACTGGTATTATATTGCAATAAATCAGAACCTCGGAAAGAATCTTCTCGTCACGTTTCACGGCTTCTTCCAGTTCCCGGCCCTTTTTTCATCCCTTACCAGAATAAGTACGGTCCTTTCATCCCCTTGCATCGAGGCTTCCAGAACTTTTCCGCACTCTTGCTTTTGACAGCTGTTTCGAGGGCAGACATCCTCCCTTCCCTGAAAAAGAAATCAATACGATTTTTAAAAAATGTCCTAAGTACCAAGTACACCATACTAATCAACATTACCTACTGGGTACCATAGAAATTTTCGGTCGGTAAAAACAAAAATTCTAAATTCTAAAATAACCGTGCATTGTATACCATGTTTTTTCATCGGACCATAGAATTTCAGGCTGGTTCATTCGATACCATGATCGTTTGTAACGCTTCAATAGAAACGGTACTTGAGACGTTTCCTAAATCCCTGGTAGGGTATACATATATATAAGACAAGCCAACCAAGCTATGGCCATACAGTGACGGAAGAAGGTCTCGGTACGTGAAAGCCAAAGGGTACACGAAGCAGAAAGTAAAGGGTAAGCCAGGGTCCATCAATGTGGTTATACCTATGTACATACATACGTATCAGACTTCAGGGTGTTTGCCAGAGCGTGCAGATCACTCTCCCGTGTAATTGGATGCAGTGCACTAGTAAACCTATTTCGAACGCATTCCGAAACGTAAAACTTTGCGGCCACAGGATACATAGACCCGTCTTAGAGATACCGAAATTTGCCACCAATTTATCAACGGCACCCTAGTAGCCATAGTTGATTGGGTAAACGCCAGATGGCGCTGATCGACAACGTTAAAGATTTCATGTCGCGTCCACCTACCTGGGTTTGCATGATCGCAGCACCTGGCGTCGATGTGAAAAATAAAAATCACTCGGAATAAACCAAGTGGAAAAGGTAGAAGAGACAAATAGTTATTTAAAGACGTTTTAAAATTTACATTTTAAACACATACGCATATCTTATGAGATTTAAGCATTCCTTGTTAGTCTTCACCTTTTTTTTATTCGTAGGTTAGAACGAAAATTCTACTCGATAGAAAATCAATGAAAAGAACTCAGTGGCAGGTGCATCTTTCCGAAGACCTCAAGGTACATCCCAGTCGAAACCAAAGGATACTTCATGTCGAATATTCTTCTTCTTCTCGATATCTTGAACCTTCTCACCTGCCGATCACGTGGTAAGCTCGAGTCACTTGATTTTACATTTTTCTTTTTAAAAATAAACCTCGACCAGTCCGAACCACACGTTAGGATAAGAAATTACTGCAAAAGATGTTTATTCGTTCTCTAGATCCTAAAGTCTGTTACCTAAAGCGTAATACTAACCTACAATTGGCCCACGTCGCTTTCACATTCAAGCGACTCTATTAATGCTGTTAGCCATGAGCAGATGGTTCCTCAAAGTGAAACTGATATTACGAGTAAATGGAATGTGAAATCTTCACGTGGATTTATAATTGATCGGTATCGATCTGATCACGATACAGTGTACGATAAATGGTAAGTATCTTGTAATAAAATTGTAGATATACCTTACAAAGTGTGGTGCAATTATGACTTTTTAAATTTGCTTCTGATATCCTTGTATTAAAATAATAATTTCATTTTTAATGCATTTCACATGGTAAATTTTCTCTTAATGTACAGTTCGACTTTTCTTCAATCCCGCAGGTACCGCCGTGCCAGTTTGCAACACTGTCTGCCAGTAATAACTTCTCAATGACTGGTACTTTAGCACTGCAACATTGAATACATGCTGGTATTTTGCATACTCGTATGAAGAAACGATAAATAAATTTGAAAAAGAGGTAAAACGACAGAACACATTTTTTTTTCAAACTATAATACTATCTGTATATTAAGCTTGGACACGGGACAAAATTAATGGCGGACACGAGAGCCCAGAAGGATTTACGCGGATGTAGATTTTTTGTACGATAGTGGATTTCTGTACTGCTCGTTTTTCGCACGGTGCTTCGATTCGTCGTCGATTCGCCAGTAAAATTTTAATTTACCAAATGAACGTGCAACGCGTTAAGTCTATATTTTATTACTTAATTGTATTTTCAGTGGACAAATTTTTGCGTTTTTTTTTCTCCATCTTATATTGAATTTCCTGTTATTTTATTTCGTTACCGATCCAATCGATATTCATTCTGTTCTATTTTTTTTTATAGAAATCACATCGACAATCAGATGGAAAACGCAGCCTAAATTTCATACCAGTTGAGGCAATGACGCGATAATGGAATTGATCGTGTGCCGGCCTGATATTATGCAACGTGAGATTGGCCAGACGCGTTGCATAATTTATACGAATGCCAACCAAACAGTCTGTGAACTTGATCGTGTAACGCCTATATAGGATGGTCCAAAAGAATTTCCTCAAAATAAGTAATAATTGAGTATCGATTACCTGTTAATTGAAAAAAAAATGTTATAAATAAGTACAGATATTATTTACCATTAACCTTACGTACAGTCAGATCAAAAATGTTAACCCATCGATTTTGCTCTGCTTCCCACAGCCAGGTAATTTTGTAACGAACAGTACTCTGTCGCTCTGCTCGTTTATTCGACGTGAAATTCCAAATATTATTTCAGCCGATTCCCCACGGACTGTTATTGTTTGCTTGTTTATGAAAATAAGAGCTTTTATTAACATGCTGCAATCATTGATTATTTGTCATAGTGATCGATGCATTAGTCGACTGTTATATATATACGTCATCGATACACGAACCCCTTTCTTTTTACAATTCACTGTTTCCTTTCTCCACATTTCACTCTTCGACATCCAGCTTTTCCACGTACGACAAAAAATTTCTCAGAGACCGCGGGGATTCCCCAAATCCCCATGCCAGCATCTAGGGATTATTTATTCGTGGATCTTCTCTTAGGGGAGACGAGAAGACGCTTCATGAAAATCATGGAAATCCGGAAATCTACATAAATCCCATGCAAGTACCGACGTTATGGACTCGATGTGAAGGATTGTAAAATAAAAAAAAAAAAATGAGGAAATTTTCGAAAAGGAAAATCCTTTTTCTCTTTATCTTCTACTTGTGTATTTTCAGGCTTACCACCTGCAACATTCTTCACCACATTTTTCAGCCTCCTCATTTTTCTCACTTCTTCTCTCCCTTTGTTCCCACTTATCCGTCTCACTCGTATCGTGTAAAACTCGATACGACATTTTTAGGTATTTCCGTCTTGTGCATCCCGTCAAATCGCATTGCCACATCCGAAGGATGAATAGTGCATTTGAAAAGTGCAGCGAAACGTAACCCGATAGATGCATTACGATACGTCTATAAATATCAGAAAATGCAGTAAATCCGTCAGTATCCATTAGGTTGTCATCCCACGTAAAATTTTCGGGTAAAATAAAATTTTTGAAAAAATTCCAAGTGCAATTTATTTTTGAAAAATATTTTGATGCACTTTTTTTTTTCCTAACATTCCTACAGAAATACTTAACTCTCCCGATGTGACTGGTGTCCTTTTCATACCAACTTTCAAGCCAGTATACTCCGTCGAGATGCACCGATGCACCCATTGTATCAGGAAAGCAGTACTTGGGTTCATAGTTGAGTGCAGTATGGTGCATCCAGTGCATTCTACCGGCGGCGTTCAATGTTATTCAATTGAATCATTGAAAATACGATATTGCAAGTCCTCCGCTTTCAATTAACACTAATACATATACTGTTTGTACCTGAATGAGTTAAAATAATTTTTTTTTTGTATAATGCACTTTTATATTGCATTCAGGTAAAATTGTCATTTATATACTTCTCACCAAAATATTCAAATTATTTCTTAGTAACGTCTCTCTAAATGAAATTTTCCAAAAATTCCTTTCAAAATATCCCCCTCTGCGTAACGCTTGAATAAAAATTCAAATTACACTAATATTAGGCAGCTGCACTCGATAAGTAATATTATTCTCGCGCAACCTAGCAGATGTTCGACTATATTGATAAATATCTCAGGAACGAAGGGTTAGTTAAACCCTTTTTCTAAAACGAGAAAGGAAGCCAAAAAAACCCGACCAGTACCAACCAAAAAAAAAAGTGCCAACGATTTTCGTTGATGACTCAAAATTTAATATGATATAATTACTTCATTAACTATATATTCATATGTTTATTAAACGTATAATAATTATTAACCCTTTTTAACGAAGCTTAAAAAAATGCACATCAACAGTGACGTAACACGAGACACAATATAGGGGTTGGCGTAACGAGAACCGATTGAATATTGAAATTTTTTTTTTCATTTTTGCATTTCTTAGCAAGACGTCCAATCACGTGTCACCTGTCAGTCCAAAACTCAAGGACAACCTGTCAGCTGTACACGAGTCGATAAATAGTTTCGTTATACTTGAATTTCTCAAAAAATATATAATGCCATTTTTTTTTTTTTTTTCAAAAATTATATTAAAAAATTTTGCCGACCAGAATTCGTTGCACTTGTCCATAAACGAGATATGAAATTATTTATAAATCTAAAAATCACAAAACGTACCTGTCAATTATACGTTCTCGATTTTTGACAGGTGTCAATTATCTTATACTAATAAACTTAGTATTTGTCAATATCGACGCTTGGAATTCTGAACGGGTTGGGATACAGAATACTGAAGGTAGAAAGAGAAAAAAACGAGCGAATGGTAGGGAACGGAATTGCGAAGTGGGAAAAGGAAAGGATTCTAGTTTAAAAAAAAGAAGAGAGGGGAGTGAAGGGAAGGGGGGGGGGATCAGCTGGCAGCAGCTGTCATGACTGATTTTCATTTTTTTTTTTTTTTTCCGATCACCACATCGATTTTCGACTCTTCCCCACTTTCCATGCATCTGCAATCTTCGTAATCCAAAGAGTCAAAATAATGAAATAAACGTAAAATTAAAAAAATCACCTGTCGAATATAACGCGAAGATGGAATTGCAAGAAATTCGAAAAATTACGTAATTTTGATTGATTTTTGTTATTTGCATTTTCTTTTTTTTTTACGATTTATAATAAAGTTTAATTATTGTATAAACGAATGAGCGTGAATTGGTTGGGTCTGACGAAAGGGTTAATTTTAATTATTAATATAATTATTAAAATCAAGAGAATTCGTTACGGATTAATGATACGTATCGATACTACGTAATCCCGTATGCAGGGAGAATGCACAGGAAGTGCAACCAGCTACGGCAATGACGACTTCCTTTCCGGTTTTTACTTCCTCCATTGCTACGTGATATTATTTTATTAGGAATGACTCCAATGAATGGACGCGCCCTAGCAGCTTCATTGATTAAACTTTTTGCTCGACCTGTACTTTGACGTTGCTATAAAATAAGGTCACAAGGTTGTAAAGCATTACAGCAGCATATAAATAGCATATAAATAGTATATCAATCGCAAATGGACATACGTCATTTGCCCTGATGAATAAAAGTTGCTAATCAAAATGAAAAAGAATTTTGAGAAAAAATATAGCAGTTTTTTAAAAATAATATTTTCATACAAAATATGCATTTTGTTAGTTGCAGTTGTTCATGAATAATATTAAGACTGTATGTAAACACGTGCACAGAGCCATATGCAATTCTGTAATATCTGTTGCATTGACTGCACCGGTGCATCCAATAAGGGATTCTCAAAAGTGCATCCACGATTCATTTCAGATATTACATGGAGAAAAATATGTTTATAGTAAACATACGAGGTATGATAAATGATGCAGGTGACCTGGACAAAAGTGCATCAGCCGAGTGACAATGCACTTGGGAAATGCATCAGTTGCATCTCTCACGCTTGACGCCTTGCAGGCACGAAGAATGCATTTCTTCCTTCTTACATTCACTCGTCCCTCGACTGGACGAAGCCATCGTTCTTTTCTTAATATTCTTTTTTTTTTTCTTTCTGTCATCACTCCCTTTCTTTTTTTTTTGCTCTTGGCAACAGAGTAAAACCTGAAACGAGAAGAAAAAGAATGAAATGCAATCTTTGTCGCTGGCTTTGTGATGTAGGTCAGTGATCTTACTATTCTCATTTTTCTGCATTTCAATTTATTTACCCCCAACCCACCCCCCATCGCGACCCCCTCTATTCCATGAACTGCAGTTATGAAAGTTTCAATATTTTATTAATATTCGATCAACGAATTGCAGTCTAGTATATAGATATGTAATTAATGGTAAATAAAATTAATAATTAACGGGACGGAATAATTGGAGATTTTTTTATATTTTGGGGGAATTTTTCGATAAATAAAATAACACTAAATTCTAACTACGTCAACGTATGTCGTGCTGGGAATTACTAATCGATATATCGATTCTCTCCTGTACCTGGCGCCGCGTATTACTTTACTGTCTTGAATAAAAATATCAAAGATCGTGCCGCACCACGGGGAGACATTGATTAAACTGTTTGGTTATTTTTAGAAAAAAAAAAGTAATTGGTAAATTTCAGGATTCCTCAAAATTTTGCCATATGCTTCATAAATATTATGACTAACGATAAGTAGATATTAGGTTTTTAATACAGTAATAAAAAATATACTTAAAGCTCTCGCGAGCTTTAATTATAATTTCAAGATACGTAAATCCATTAGGCATATCATTAATAAAATTTTTTATATTTTTTATCATAAAAATAAAAAATAGTCGACGAGGATGGGATTCGAACCCACGCGTGCAGAGCACATTGGATTAGCAGTCCAACGCCTTAACCTCTCGGCCACCTCGTCAGTTGAACTTTGTACCTAAAATTATACACGGCAGGGGGTAAGGGGTGGGGACGGGGGTAACTACCCCCAAGCATTAAAAAATGTCAAGGTACAAAGATTCATACCACCCTTAATTAATTTTTAAAAAAAAGAGAATGTACTACCACCACTTACAGCAAAAAAGTGACTAAAAATTAAATACTTACTCAAAATTGAGAGGGATGTTCCAAAAATATTGTTAAACTGACAAATAAATTTTCCTCCATTCTTTTGTCTCCCTTATCAACGATATCAGCCGATGGTAATTATTCCAGTAATTACTTCAGGATTACCTGGATATACGTACAAAGGGATGCTCTTACGGCTTCTCCCAATAATGCTCAGAAAATGCAATTAATCCTGGAATTACTTGTATTAGTGGAATTGTCCGAGGGGATGTTTTATAGGGGCTCGCAAGGTGCCCTGGGAGTAGGTCGGTATAGCAATACTAACAATAATCAAGGAGAGTGTAGGTACAGCCAGGCCAAGAGGAAAGAGTCAGAATAAATAGAAGTACGACGAGTTTGCGGCTTGTAAAGGTTGTTGGTCTTACTACAGCGTACTAGTAGAGCGATACTACTAGTCCGCTAGTATTGGTACCTAGTAGCAATAGTAATAGTAGTAGTATCTAACCACCTACCTGCAATATTGTCACCATTACCAATAGTAATGTAGCACAGTAATACATTGTAGCCACAGCGAGGCATAGTAAGAGTGGTGCAGTTTCCGAGAAACTCAAATTGCGCGCCTTCCTGGTAACATATCGATCCATTCGTATTTTCATTTTCCTCGCCTTCATTATTTTTCTTTCATTTTGTCGTTTTCTCGCCACGCCAATATACGGGGCTGCCATAACTGTTTTCCATGGTATACCGATCGGGTCGACGGTGGCGCCGCGCATCGGCCACTCGTCGAACTATTTTTCGTATATTCAATTCTCACCGAGTTTCTCAGCTGCGTACACGTATGTAAAGATTTGTTGAGTTCAAGGTCCGTAAATAGGGAAGACCTTGCTTGAGTCTTGATATTGTCTACGTAAAGTATAAGTCTTATTCTTTATTAAATTTAATAAGATTTTCTTGAGGGTCAGGCAAGTCGTCTTAACCTAATCTATACTAATCTAATGTAATAAATAATACTTACGGTTATGTGGCATTGAGTCATTTTCACTTGGAGGATAATTTTTCTTCTGCTCACTCGACCTGATTCTTCGGCAGTGCTGTGAACTTTTTCGCGAGTCATTCCTTTCGCGTAATCCACATTGTGTTTCGCTTCCGTGAAGATTTCCGTGTTATTCTCAGTGGCTTCCTCTTGCGGACAGAAGCATTACTTAAATAGAGGGCGCGACGGGCATTTCAATTAGAAAAGCCATGAGTGGCGAATTCGGAATTGGACGTGGAAAGGAAGGATTTTTCGATTAGCTTTTTCTTTTTTGTTTCTCTTTTCTTTTTCTTACCGCGCTGCTACCTCGTCACCAGAGGGCGTTTTCTTGAATATAAATCATGTCCCACCCAGAACCGGAAGTGGCGTGAAAGTAAAAGGGGAAAATAAAAGTAAAAATTGAGAGACTCACAAAACGAAAGCTCAATGTAAACATTATTTTTCACTCCTACAAGCACATGTGCTAGTTATTATTTTTGATTAACAAAATTTATTTATTTAAAACATCGTTCGTCTCCATAAGGGAAATTTGTCAGGATTGAAATCTTTTACCAACTTTTGGAACAGGGATCTGTGACGTCAAGAAATTTTCCTACAAGAGACGTCCTTTGATCCTGAATACAAAACAGCGTATTAAGATATTTGTCAAAAGCTACTTAACTTCCAAACTTCCTTATTGCGTATATAAAAGTCTCGGTTGTAAACTTTTTCAAAAATGCACTTAAATATTTTTCGAAACTATATCAAAAACCACTCTAGTGATTTTTTACTTAAACCAAGAGACATGCATAAATTTTAAAGGTAATACCGAAAAAAAATCAAGTATTTTTTTTACCGTAAATATGAAAATGAAATAAATAAAGCAATAAAGCGAAGAAAGAATTGTGGATTTTCAGCAAAATGAAAGGAGCGCCAGGCTATTCCCGAGACTGACTGGATTGGAGAAATAGAAAGAGAAAAAAAAAGTATAGGTACAGACTGATAAGAACGCGAAAGCAAAGAGCGAAACAGGAATAAAAGGAAAAGAAAACTGAAGAAATGAAAGGGACGAGTGAGCGCGAAGATAAGTCGATTAGAAACCTACGAAGGGACTTTGAGAAAACTCGGGCTTTCTTCTAAGGTAGCTACGTGTTCTGCTTCTTTCCTGCCTTCGCTTTTCGTACGAGAAGCCGAAGGCCTTTGAAATATCATGGAGATTATTTCTTCTCAACGTTTTATTGCCAGGATGCAACGCACAGTAAGTATTTCAAATATTCTTGGATATTGTTCGACTTTCCTTTGTCTGTCTGTACAAGTTGGCTCAAAATTGTATTCCAGTCCAATACTTCATATTTTCCAGAACGTCACAGACACGTAATCTCTCGCCAATGTAAACTCGACAAACCACACGTAAAACCTGGTAATATCGCAAACCAAGATGTCTGCCCTGAGCTTATCCTTTGGGTACCTCTAATACTTTTTCAACTCTACATATATATGACGCGCATGCTCACTAGGGATTTTGGCACATAATCTTGAAAAGTCTTTAGGCTTTTTTGAGTTTATTAATTTTCTAGAGATCTTTAGCTTGCACATTCTGGACCGTTGTATACCAATATGAGAAAGAAGGTACATAGTACTGAATAATTAGAGTATAAAGTAACTACGTGTAAAAAGTAAGACTACTAGTAACAAAAAATTAATAAAAAAAGTCGTACAAGATTGCCAACGAAACGACGTGAAACTTTGGCAAAATTTACAGTGGGGGCAGACAGTGCGTTATTTTTATGCAAGAATGCAGTCGCGCTGTGCATCCTAACCAGGAAGAAGATGCTTTCGAAAATTTAGGACAATTTCACGTGCGCTGCCTTGCTTATCGAGACGACATTCCCATTGTCTGCTAAAAAAAAAAAAAAGAAAATTCTACACCAACGTGCTACGAATTTTATACTGTATTTTAATAAGAGTTAACTCTACTGTGAAAAAACGACTGAGTTGCTCGTACCTTTGAAATTTTTTCGAAAATTGACGATCCGGTAACCCAGGGTGACGAGATGAAAATTTTATTGATCAATTTTTCAATTTTTTTATCACGTCAGTTTGGCATCGTACTCCAACGTAACAAGATCTTACGTTCGTTCATCTCACGCCTTAATATTTCTTTTTTGATAATTTTTGTTTTTCCAAAATGGTAAATATCAGTCCATCTCAATACTCGTTAGCTTTCAGCAACAACTAAACAGACGTTAAATAAGAAGTGTCAAATATTTTATCACAACAGTCTATTATCATAAGTGCATTTAGAAATGAGATAACTTACATTATATACAGTGTACCATAGTGCACTCATACCGGAGTTTGTTTAAAGCTACCACTTCTCGAAATCTTAATTATATAAACAATATAATGAATATTAAACAAAAAAACAGCGCGAGGTACTTTCCATACACATTGGACAAGGTGGCGTCCAGATGGGAAATGCATGCTGGGAACTTTACTGTCTGGAACATGGAATCCAACCCGACGGAATGTTGCCGCCTCAAACGTGTACAAACGACGAAGGTTTCCAGACATTTTTCAGCGAGACCGGCGGCGGAAAATACGTGCCCAGGGCCGTCTTCCTCGACCTGGAACCCACAGTCATAGGTAATGCACACCTACAATGTACTGAATAATTATTATTTTTTACTACAAGATCAATACACACCTTGTTACTAGCACATCGTCACCCTGAGGTATAAATCATTAAGAAAAAGGATAGGAATATACTATTATTTGAATCTGTCAATCTAATCCATAGGTAACAATGTACATACAGTATTTATTCCGTTAATATGATCCTATTGACAGATGAAGTCCGGACGGGAACCTATCACCAGCTGTTTCACCCAGAACAATTGATCTCCGGTAAGGAAGATGCTGCCAACAATTACGCCCGTGGCCACTACACACTGGGTAAAGAAATAATAGAACTGGTACTGGATCGCATAAGGAAGATCGCCGATCAATGTGCCGGGCTTCAAGGATTTCTAATATTCCATGCATTCGGCGGTGGCACTGGCTCTGGGTTTACGTCTCTGCTAATGGAGCGCCTCTCCGTGGATTACGGCAAGAAGTCGAAGCTCGAGTTCGCAATTTATCCGTCGCCCCAGATCTCGACCGCTGTTGTCGAGCCTTACAACGCCATTCTGACGACACACACCACCCTCGAGCACTCGGACTGTGCTTTCCTCGTTGACAACGAGGCCATCTACGACATCTGCAGACGCAACCTGGACATTGAACGGCCGACTTACACCAACCTGAACAGACTGATCGGCCAGATCGTATCATCAATTACAGCCTCATTACGCTTCGACGGTGCCCTGAATGTTGACCTCACAGAGTTCCAGACCAACCTCGTGCCTTATCCCAGGATTCACTTTCCATTGGCAACTTACGCACCAATCGTCTCCGTGGAAAAGGCCTATCACGAGCAATTGACTGTCATGGAACTGACCTCAGCTTGCTTCGAACCAGCCAATCAGATGGTGAAGTGCGATCCACGCCGTGGTAAATACATGGCCTGTTGTCTACTGTACAGGGGTGACGTCGTGCCAAAGGATGTTAATGCCTCCATTGCCACCATAAAGACAAAACGCACTATACAGTTTGTCGATTGGTGTCCTACGGGTTTTAAAGTTGGTATCAACTATCAACCACCCACTGTCGTCCCTGGTGGTGATCTTGCTAAGGTGCAACGAGCTATGGCTATGCTGGCTAATACTACTGCCATTGCTGAGGCCTGGACCAGACTCAATCGAAAGTTTGATCTTATGTTTGGCAAGAGAGCTTTCGTTCACTGGTACTTTATTCAATGGCTATACAGGCTATTCAGTACAAGCGCATCGACTGACGTTGATTCTGTCATAGAAATCAAACGGACAGATTTTTTAACCTCAGTTGGTCCATTTGGCCTGAGTGTATATACTAATTAAATGATAATTCAAATGTAATAATAATTATGATTTTCCTTCATCAGGTACGTGGCGGAAAGTATGGATGAGAGTGAATTCAACGAGGCTAGGGAAGACTTGGCAGCTTTGGAAAAAGACTATGAGGAGGTTGGCATGGATTCTAGCGAAGGTGCCGAAGGCGACGAGGAGAATTAATTGAAAGGTAGAAGAAAGTTTGATACGAAGAAGCACAGGCAAATCATTACGTGCTTGTAGTAGCCAAAACCCATGTCAACTTTGTGACAGAAGCCAATGAATAGGTTATGTACATATACATTTTTTATTTTCCCTTTTTTCTCTATCATCCATTATTGCTTCTGTCACATAAAATACGTGGGATGAACGAACGAATTGACAGTACCAAACTGTATAATACTTGTAAAACTGTACAATGTTTTGTCTATGTATTTGTCTTTTTTTTTAGAGGGGTTTTGTTATCTGTATACTTTTTGTAATATTGTTACGCAAGCTTCTGTACAATCTGAATAAAATGCATGTATCAAAATCTTGGGTCATAAAATGTCATATACGTCAAAGGCACAATTCTGTGCAATCGATAAATTACAAATTAATTCAGAATTTTCACATTGATTTTTTCCACTACATTACAAACTCGTTCGGCAGTAGCAAGTAGACAAAAGTCATATGTTTATAAATACAACTGTGCAGTGTAGTGACTCTTATAATAAAAACTAATTGGACTATAACGGATTATTAAATTTTCAACATGATTTCCTTTGACTACTTGACTCTGGAACGATTCGTATGATTCATGATATAAATTTATTGCTAAAATCAAATCGTGAACCACACACTTTTTATTAACCTCAAAAACAAGTGTAATGGCGAAGGAAAAATTGACATTGTGATGCAAGTGTCGTAAAGCGATGTAGCAATTTCTCGTTGGCGTTCCACTGCCCACCAAGCATTACCGAAAGCTCACGCTCGTTAAAGCTTTCAGTCGTCTTCCCCATTGTCAACTTTAAAAAAAAACCAGGCAGAAGTAAA
Organism: Syrista parreyssii; assembly: GCA_030142615.1. Taxonomy (NCBI): domain Eukaryota; kingdom Metazoa; phylum Arthropoda; class Insecta; order Hymenoptera; family Cephidae; genus Syrista; species Syrista parreyssii. The sequence goes on from JARQTG010000237.1 coordinate 152,745, forward strand.
TGAAAGGAAGAAGCACCGACGCGTTGGCCTAATTCGCATAGCAGCGTGGATACAAAAAAAGAATAAGCAAAAAGCATGGCATCAAAGGAAACTCATCTCTGGCGTGGGCACACATCCTAAAGCTCGATGAGAAAAGCTCGTCTTGTACAGCGCAGCACTGTAGGCTATATCCAAACGCTGGATACAAATACAAGATCGTTGGTGTATAAGGTAGAAATTATGAAACAGTTGGAGAAGGATAGCAGCATGCATAATAAGAGAGATATTTGCGTTCGAAATTTTTATGACTCTTTGACAGACTTTCGATACAGGCGGAATGCCTTAACTTTGTGCAGTGGTTTGACGTCGAATATACGATTGGCAATTGTTTTGAGATACGCATTTAGTCGGACGCAAAAAAAAACGAATACACGACCTCTAAAACTGATTGCAATGCTACTTTGTTTTAATACAAGTTGGAAATATACGTATCCATTATGGATTTCATGTGTTCCTCGTCGTAGATTTTGGAGTCTACGTGTTCCTATTCGCAGCCTTTGCAGCCTAAGTAGTGTTAGTAGCTTTATCAGCCGTAGTAGCCTTACGCGCTCTCGGTCACAGCCTTTGCAGCCGATAGGGACCGTGGAACGAGAATTCGAGACATGCATTTTTTGCGAGGAGCAATTTTTTAGTTCGGAGAAATTCCGTCAGATGTCGCTGCTAAGCGCCTGCGATAGTTCCGGAAAATCGCGCTAGGGGGCGCGGAACGAGTATTCGATAAATTATCTCCTAAAATTGCATTTTCGTGGGGAGCATTTTTGTTAGTTCCGGAAAATTCCATCTGATGGCGCTTCAGTTTGTGCGTTTTATAAATTAAAATTAAGATATTCATGATAGGAAACAGTATTTTAATACGAATATGGTACGCACGTGGTGACACGAATCTATGATTGCAATGATTGTTATTCCATGTCAATAGTAATGTTAATTAATGTATTTATAAGAATGGGAGCATATCCATATTCGGAAGTATTGCAGTCGCACAAGCCTATGACGAGCCTTATAAAAGCGTGTTACACGTACTTTACACGTATAACGGTTGTTAAGATAACGGTTAGGAGTGCCTAAATAAATGGTCAGCATTAATATATATTAATTGACCCGAGGACATAATGGGCTGTGGACAATTTGGAAAGTTTTTAAAATGTGAAGAAAGGACGAAAGAGAATAAATTAGGATGAACGTGGAATTTTACGGGGCTAAGAATATTTACGTGGGTTTATCATTATTCTAGGGACGTAGGTAGTGCAGCTCATCGTCAGGAGCAATTTGTATGCCGGTACCACGCCATGCCAGGATCGGGTAGCATTAGAGAAGCTCCTGGAAAGGGTGGCGTTAAAGGGTGGCCAACACAATCAAAGGGTGCATAGAACTGTACCACCATCCATTTGTTACTCGGAGCATGCAATCCACATAAACTATTCTCGACTAGTTGCACCCCCCTATTGCACCCTTTTTATTCTCTCTGAATGTCCATGCATTACGATAGAGTGGCGCACAGCTCAATTTAATAAATCATATCTTTCTTATATGGTAGTCAAATTATTCTATTGTGCTTAGAGTTTGCCTAGCGATGTTTTGTATTAATTTGTCGGTGCTGATTTATGGTATTTTAACTTACGAGCATTGGACATATTTTTGTGATACACGGATTTAATGTACTTTAGGCTTATTGTGCAATTGCAAGGTGTTTTTATATGGGGTGTGATTAGGATAAATGTGAGGTTATTTGAAATTTTGGTTTCGTTATATTTTTTAAATACTATATAAGGTGCAGTGACTACAGCGCCAAAATCATTGAACTACGTGATGATATTTCTTCTTTCTTCTAAATCTTCTGTCAGTATAGTAGTACTCGTACTTACCGTTTGTAGTGCAATCTGTTTGACCATCTGGGTAAGTTTCTCGTGTACCGACAGTGGGATTGTGGAGACGGTAATAATTGAACAGGACATGTTACCTACCTGGCTATCTGGTAATTCATAATAATGTCCCTGGTTGACGAAATAGTAGATGTTTCATTTCACAGATGGCAGCATTCTCGATGATGCATCAGTAGATATGTCAGATTCTCGTCGGAGGGAAGTAAAGAAATTATATATTAATGTATTCAATTTAATTGACAAACTTTGATTATTAATACTATCTATTCAACTAAATAGATGCTATAGTGACAAAGCATTATGTTATCAAACTACATTATATCCGTCGAATGTAATATCATAGAAAGCTAGTACGTAATTGCAATGTAATACTGAAAATAATTAATTGCTCAATTAATTAATACTTGGTTTAAACTTTTGAATTCCAGCTAAGATAATCACTTTTGGCAGCAGCTTCGTATTCCTTAACGAGCGTTTCGACGACTTCGCGCGAGCTGTCAAGCTCGTCCAAATTGTCAGTGAACATTTTCTCCTTTCGAAATTGTTCCAGAAAAGCCTCACGTTTGCGCAGCCTGTCGTACTGCTTCAGAGCTCTGTCGAAAATCTGCGCGGGACAATACAAATACAATTTATAATACGTCAAAGTACATAAAGTTCCAATAAAATAATTACTGTGACAAGTACACTAACCGAGGATATGTTAGTGTGATTAGCCAACATTAAACCTGATACTCTGTGTGCACTTTCTGTGTAGGGTGACTTGCGTGAAAGCGCTACCTGTATACTGGCCGGACCCCATGGTATAAATTGCACCAGTTTTCGTTCACGAATTCTCTGCAATGACTTGTGCACTTGACTGGGATCGATTTCACCCTAGAAGAATAAATAATTTATAATTAAAATACCACGTTAACATTGGTCATAAAACAGTCAGTAAATACTTACCTGAATTATGTTAAGGATTGACAAAAAGCAATGAGATGCATTTCTGTCGTGAGCCGTGGACACCATCATGTTCTTTGGCTGAAGCAACCGTCGCATTACGTCGAGAACCGAGGTCTTCCTTACCGACGGAGCCTGCCGCAAGATAAAGTAGAAAACAGACACGTGCCAAGTACTGCTCGGTAAGAGAATTTCATGAGACAGAAATCAGCTGAGTACCTCTTCATCCGTAGAAAGTGGCGTATAACCAGTCATCAGAAAATGTAAACGAGGCGTGGGAATTAATGGCGCCAATAATCCAACCAGGTCGTTGTTCATGTAGGAAGGGTATCTAAAATTTTAAAATATCTAAAAAATATTATTTCACATTTAAAATATCTCTAACACATCACTCATATATACCTCAGGGTGGTTGTGCTGACAGACATTATTGTAGACACGAGTTTATTGATGTGTACAAAACTTGGATTCTGCACGTGCAAACGGTCGCTGGCAATACGATTCAAAGCAGTATTGTCCAGAACGACTACGCAATCGGCACATTGTGTAAGTCGCTTTAAAGTCAGCAATGAATTATAAGGTTGAACAACGACGTCGCTTGATTAAACAAAAGAATCTTCAATAAGTACAAGTAACAATAGTAGCTTCCCAAAACAATCAATGGATCAATAATCTTTGAGCAACAGTCGACTTCCATACAATTATTACATACCTTATTTCGTCCTGATTTGGAAATACGCTGTAGGTTTGTAGTAGCTTTTTAGGAAATCTGTCAGCAAGTGTTTCCAAAACAAACGACCCCATTCCTGACCCCGTACCACCGGCAATTGAATGACAAACGACAAAACCCTTAAAAGTAAGATCAAAATTATTGAATCCATCACGTGACGACCAACCACGTACAGGTTAACACAAAAGTATACAATCTCACCTCCAGACTGTCGCTACCCTCTGCTTCCCTGTCCAAAATCTCAAACACATCCTCCTGCAATTTCTCACCCTGATGGTAACCCGATGCCCAATTGTTTCCAGCCCCGCCGCCATGTTTCGACAGGTAAATATTTTCTGGATTATAAAGCTAAAATACCGTCGGTAATAACTTTTCACTATTTTTCAATAATCAGACTACCCGATACCTTGGCATACGGTGACGTCATTATGGCGTTAATCACCCGTGGCTCCAAATCCAACAACACGGCCCTGGGTATGTAATGCTGGTCATCCGACTGATAGAAAAATACGTCCTTCCTATCGATTCCGTCGATTGCATAATCCTCGAGATTCCCTTCAGGGTTGATAGCATGTTCGGCGCAGAGACGTTTCCAAAATTCAAAACCGACTGCGTGAGAATTGAAAAATTTTTTCAAAATCAACATTTCCAAAAACTTACACTGTCACGTTCTCTTCGTACAAATCACTCAAACATCTCACCCTGATTGCCGCACTGTCCCAGCTGCAGCGTTATAACTTCGCAAGGCATCTCCTTGCGATTTCCAAAATACAGAAAATCGTCCAGCACTCTTTTGACTTCAGTGTCGAATTATTAAATAAATCCTACAGGCCATGAGCAATGCTGTAGGCAAACTGACACGTCGAGTAGCAATACGGTTTACGAAGGGTTCAAAGGTCACATTAGCCTTACGCCTCTTTACAGGATAAACAGACAAACCCATTGGCGGTTTTTTTTCAAAATTTTTCCATACCCCCACCCTCGTACATCAAGCCTACGAAATAACACGAAAGACAAAAATAAAGGTTAGAGGATAATGGATAAAGTGAAATTAAATCAGACAACCAAATTCCTCGATATTACAGATTTTTATTGTATAGCGGTGGCTCACGGCCACCGTGTTATATTACATATGTATAAATTTCATTGGGCGTCGTAAATTTTTACACTGAAGAGACCGACAATAAAAAGGCATAAAGAGAAAGAAAGACAAGGAAAGAGCGAGAGGAAAGAAGAGAAACGATTAAATTAAATACCAATACGGAGATTCAAACATACGTCATACGACGTGTCCCGTTTATGTGAATATGCGCGTAATCCTATGTATATCGAAAGATCAAGAAATCAATTGATCGAAATTAAAAAATCCCAGAAAAAAAATTCACGGTCCAGATACGACTCGCCATCTATCCCTTCGCGTGTCTCGGATACACTTGTGTATTTTTTTCGAGTTTTCTGTATTTCATACATATAGGAGTCGCGTAAGTGTGTATATGTATACATATATATATATATATACACACTTTTGGTAAGGAGCCTGCGTATCTCTCCGTGCTTTGACAATTAAATAAAAGTAATGAAAAATTTCACGTAAGATCCTGGACAAACGATATAGTAATATACCCTCTTACAGTGAAAAGAAAAAAGGGGGGGGGGTATAAAGCTCGTTAAACGCGGACGATGAAAAACGTCAAATTAAATAATCCTTATTAGGTGAACGATACTATGATTAGCCATAGATAGAGATTAGTCGCTTAATAGTAATAAGATAAGAGAAAGAAAGAAAAAAAAAAAGAAAGAAATAATTAATAATAATTCATAAGTATAAGACGACAGAGGATGACGACAATATAGATTAAGGGGAAGTACTGGATTAAGGAGGAACGAGGAGCAATAATAATGATGACGACAATAATAATGATAATGGGGACAGTTAACATTAATAATAAAGAGACAGAGCGAGACAAACGTTCAAGAGCAACGGAGACAATTAATAATAAAAAATTTCATCGACCTTAGCAATTTTCTTTTTTTTCTTTTTTTTCTTTTTAACCATTCGCCATAACCGCCTAGCGCGTACTTAATTAATTATTTGGGCAATTTTTCGGGGTAAAATTTTTCATTCGCTGTCCTTCCTTATCTCTCGCCCGACCCTGTTATCGATTTTTTTTATCTTCTTTTTTTTTTCTTCTTCTTTTACAAAAACCACACACTCCGTTACACACGACGCCATTTCACCCTCGCTCTCCTACCCCCTTCCGCCCCCTGACTCACCGCCATTTATTAATATTTAAAATAAATGACTGCCGATAGCTTCAATTTTTTTTTATTATTTTTTAAAAAACTCATCTACGGATATCGTCATCGTCCTCCCCCCCCCCCATACCCCTCTTCGACCCCTCTCTAAGCCATAAAAATTCCATTCTCATTTTTCTCTTTATTGGCGAACAATTTTTTTTATTACTTATTATTATCGCATAGGTTCACTCGTTACCCAACCGCCATTCCCTTCTCGTTTTATCGATTCTCTAATCATTTTTGTTTCATTTTTATTTTTATTTTTTTTTACTAAATTTGAGTAATAAGTTGCAACCTACCAAAGGCCACGGTGTCTAGCCTTCGTTTCATTCGTAACGCGCGTGGCTTCTGTTTTACTTTATTCAGCCCATTTGGTTTTTTTTTTTTTTTTTAATTAATTAACCCCACCCTCCCACATTCTCATCGCTTTTTTATTTAATTATTAACTCGATCTCTTTTTTTTGCTTTTCCTTTCGCAATTTTCGGATTGGCAGGATATATCGAGTTCGCTGGACTAGAGATTTTCACTACTGCTTTATTGCCTGCGCTTTGCCTTCCTTTCGTTTTACTTAGTAATTTTTTTTTGTTTTTCACCTAATATTCATAATTTGCTCTCCAATAATCCTTTACACTTATTTCCACGCATACGTCAGTTCGTCGTTTTGACTTATCGTATTCTTAATTTTTCATTTACGCTCCCCTCTTGTCTATCTTTTTGTTTCTTTTTTTTTTTTCCTTACACGTCACAACCCTCTCGTCACCCATATCGTGCGTGTGAATGAAAATCGATTGGAAAATATTTTGAAAAAAAAAAAAAAAAAATCGATAAGAGTACATTGTAAACGGTAATATACGACGGTTGTATCGAGACTGGGCGGGAATTTCAAAAAGTGATTTTGATAAATTTTTCAAATTCCCGCAGACGCATTACTTTCTTTCTCCTCTTTCGTGAATTAAAGAACAAACATTTTTTTTTGACATTCGACAAAATCCAAAAAAAATTTTCTCAACCTGCAACCTGTCGTCGGATAAAATATTTCATACGGTCGTTCACGAAGGTGAGAGAAAGAAAAGGCCGAGAAACATGCGGTCGAACGGTGAGCGTTGATCAGAAAAAGAAGAGAGAAAGAGAAGCAACGTCAGGATAATTTTTGTAAATTTCAATAAAAAATTCGTATACTCGCTTCCTATATTTTTCTATGCGCTCTCTGTCACACCCACGCGTAAACAGCGCACTGTCTCCTTCATTTCTTCCGCATTCCCTTTCTTTGGTAACGCTTAGCGTCGATACAAAAGAGAAACAAGAAAAAGAAGCAGCGCACGACGTACAATTAGTCACCGAGAGCGAAAGAGACAACTGTTGGACTTACGAACGAGATAGAGAAAGAAGAAAAAGAGAATCGAGAAAAAGAAGAGAAGAAAGATAGGCAGAAAAATAAACAAGATAATAAAAAAATTCTCAAGTGATGCGATCACGTGGACAGAGACGGGGTAAAGGGATTTTTCGAAAATGCCCTTTAGAGGGAAAAAGAAAAAAAAGAAAAAAAAAAGATAGCACTCCAACGAGAGCGAACGTCCACACACTGTTGCGATTAGGCGCTACTTTAAATAATAATTGATAAAAAATAATGCGACTAATTAATGACAGATAGTCAATAATAATAATGGTATTAGCAATTAATAGTAAATAATTAATAATAATGACGATAGCAATGCAATATAATGTAATATAATAATAAGACAAGTAATCGTATATGCATAGTGACGAGTAGCAATTAATATTAATAAACGTTCAAGTAACGTGTAGGCGAATAGCAAATAATTAATAGTAAAAATAACATTAATGAGACGAGAATATTTCAGACATCGTTTGCCTTTCTTTTTATTGTCTGTGACTTCTTAAGATTGTTTACGGGCGACCCTCTCTTGGATCGCTCAACGACCACTCGGTTTCTAGCTAACGGTTGAAGACAATTATTTTTTTTTTCTGTTTCTTTTTCTCATTTTTCTCTTCAGCCAATGCTAATTAATCGCACGTGTGACGACGTAAACGAAACTTTGGACGAAAGACAAGAGAAAAACGTTTCAGTGCGCAATGCAACAAGAAAAACAGAAAGATACAAGAGACACGATAATCAGAGGCAGCTGACAAGAAGTAATAAAACAATGTCGAATCGTAGCGTTAAAGAACCGGATGAAAGTACAGTGTGAAGTAAGAAAAGTACTTTTTGTCGTATAATAATTCTTCCATTTCTCTAGATCAGCAAAAATTTTCAATAATCGATATTCTATATCGCATCGCTCGCACTACATCCATATAAATTATCTATAAAAAATGTCCACCCGCTTATTCATATAAAACTTGACTCGCTAATCGACGATGAATTTACGTCACAAGACTCTAGGTATGCTGTGTGATTGCATACTTGGACAAAAAACAATCAATAAGCCTGTACGATGTGACAAAGCGTTTCACATACCTGAGCATAGAAAAAGGCTTTGATAAAATTCACGTTAGAGGATAAAAGCACGATTGTTTCTTATTGATAGACGAATTAAAATCAAACGGGATGATCGATCGCGTAGTGCGCATGCGCCAAGATGGCGCCCATCATTTTTGTATACTAAGAACTGTACGAGGGATAAAAGGAGTCCCCTGGCAATGATATACAAGTACAGTAACCTCAGCCTAAAACGCTTTATACGATGGATAGGAAAGGGAAATTTAAGGAAGAGGGCGAATACAAGGAAAGGGAAAGTGGAGCAATTGAAATTCAGAAACATGGAAAGTGGGAGAAAGTACTTGTGGGAATCGACTGGATGACAAAACGATTGGAATTAATAAAGGTTTCAGGGACAGTTACAAGGTGGCAGTGTAGCGGGTATGGAAGCACGTTCTCCTAAATACACGTAATGTACATACAAAGAAATTGGCCTCTTTAGAGATGAAAATCCTCGAGGTCAATTATTGGCCAGATTAATAAGGGATTTTGAAATTCCATGTAGTAGAATAGGTAACGGTTAGGTACGTAGCCAGACAATTGTCTCCGGGTCGCATGGTATATCAAGGAAAAAAAAAGCACACACCCTATTGACATCTTAATTGACAGAGTCCCGCGCGTCTCTCAAATAATAATAAACACCGTCACGACAATCCCTGTTCATTCTTCTTCAGGATCTGTAGATCCTGATAACGTCTCTTATCGGAGCTCTGCACAATGGACAATGTCCACCACCCTTTCCACGCCATTGCTGAATAGCACAAGGATAACACATGCACATGTGTCCGCACATGTAGAGAACGCTGTCGATGTTCCTCTCGTAGCAGATGCTGCACTCACTCGGCTGACCAGGCGTGGGCTGAAGACCCTCGCTCCACTGTTGGAGGTGGGACGACGCCTGAGACGTCAGGGTGCCTTCTAGACTCTGATAAGACACAGGATCAACGTAGGTCGAGGATCCCGTGCTGGCCATGGTGCCGGTCAATGGTGGTGACTGCCTTGATGACCCAGGGTGAGGTACAGGTCCGCTGATCGACGAGGACGCTGGAGGTGGTGGTGGATGATGTACAGGCGGTGGATTTCTGTGAGCAGCCGACGCATAGATGGGCTGAGGTGTCGGTGGAGGCGGTGTTGGATAACCACTTTGAGGAGGTAGGTTAACCACCAGGACAGTACCGCCACCTACGGCTGGTTTGAACTGTACCATTTCACTGAATCTGGATAGCTCAGTGGCGGCATTGCTGTGATTAGAGTGTTGCTGATTCTGTTGTTGACTCTGCGTCTGGGATTGGCTGCTAGGCCTGGTGCGCGGTGGCGAGGACGGACGACTGGCCAGCATTCTGACCCTCTGGGTAGAACCGTAGACGTCGACGAAAGCCCATAACTGAAGACTCTGGTCCACGTGCATCACCACGTTGGGTTGACCTCCGTTCTTGCTCATCTGAACCTCGCCGTAGTGGGTCACCGTGAAGGCTATTTCGTCACCAGGCTGAGGACTCGACGCAACGTCCTTAGACACTACCCAGTACTCGGGACGGTCCAGTAGAAGATCGCTATCATCTGGTAGATCTTCAGCAGACAATCTCGAGGGATCGCAGGACGTCAGACCCAGCGCCAGGGCACCGACGTACATCGGTTCCGTGGACAAAATTTGTACCACCAGTCTCTCACCCAGGAACAGGGGTCTGCCGGTGAACGCATAACCGTGACAGAATTCGGTGTCGCTTCGCGTCGCCACGCACTGCTGATTGCTGAACCGGATGTTCCTGCCTCTTGTTCTACGTAAACGTGAGAAAAAAATATACGAATCAGTATCAACCAATCAATTCTACGTCCACAACAAATTAGGTACTCATCATCCTGACTACTTACGGATGGAATGGCAGAGGTGTGAAAAGTACTCCTGAAGGTTGAAACCTCAGACCAGGCAGATCAACGTCAGGCTCATGATGGATGGACATATTCTGCATGGTCGGTACGATGATTCTGTCCAAATCCCTACCGGCGTTGCTGGCATCGTCCATTGCTGAGTGTCTACTGTGCTGCGCATTGTCCTCGTTGCTGTGCTCAGCACCCCTTCGTATATTGTTGAAGTGCTGCCGATTCGGATCGACGAATTCGATGGCCGTGCTGTTCCCGTAGACGTCGATTATCGCCCACAGGGGACCGCGCGTCTCGACGCCGCTGAAGAAGACGCCTTTCTCTTCTCCGTTCACGCCGAAGTGCACGTCGCCCGCCAGCGTCACGTAATAAAATAGAACCGTGTCTCTCTCTGCGAATCTCTCAGCCAATGCCTTAGCCCAGTAACCAGGCTTGTTGGTCAGATCGGGACATGCATACTTGGGCAGCCCATTTCTTAGATTGATTGGGTCGTTACTGGTGAATCCCAATCTGATCACACCGCTCCAATTGTCGGAAATCTCTAAAAACTTGACGCATACCTGCAACAAAAAAGATTCATTCAGAATTCTGTCTTTTCTTGTGCGAACAAATTTTTTTTCACATTTTGACACTTCATTGGACATTTCTTTGACTCATAAGCCATTCATACGTTCTCGGCATGATTTTTATTCCGAATCGAAGATTCCTCGCGAGGTAATAATTTCTACGAAATTCTTCCTCGGTAAATTCCGTCAATTTTAAGATTCCTATTATTTCGAAATCCACGAGTCTGGAATTTCCTGCCGGAAACTTAAGACACTCTTCAAAGAACACAGAAAAAAAAAAACAGCATCGACGGAATGCGCTAAGTGAACCTAATAAACTCACTAAACCGTGACCCAACTCGAGAGATAACTACCAATATCTACATTACCGACAGTGCACTTTTCAGAAACACGAACAATTATGTAAATTAAACGGTACAAAATTTTTTTTATAAACACACACGACCTTCCTCCTTTATCACTAGTGATAACTACAATTAGCACGTTCTCGTACTACTGAAAAAAAAAAGAATCCTTTCAACCTCCACAAAAACATCTCTATGTATCCATTACCCGACCCGAAAAATAATCACTTTTATCAACGTCATATTTTTCCAAGCCGTGCCTGACGTCCATTTGACAAACTTCCACAGGTACCGTATGGTGAAAATAAAAAATAATTATCCATATACATACGATATCTAAAAAGTACCTTCCAGGCATTCTTTATCGTCAGCAACGAGTCCCAACGCCCACGTTCTTTCTGCCAATCTCGGGCCGAGGTAAACAAGCCGATTTCTCGCACTGCCTGTACGACACTTATACAGCTACCAACTAAGCTTCTTAGACTTGCCATGTTTTGTCTATCATAATACTTTTTATGCTCTATGCCTCCGTCCTCAATACAAATTTCATACGATTTTACGCTATTGCACAATAGTACCCTTCTTCTTGGTATTCTTCCCCTTTGTTCTACAGGCTGACTCGTATTAGCCAGCATTACGGTAACACAGTTTTCACGTTATTAACAAGTCTCCAATGTTAGCCGCAGGTCTTGTGATCTACGCCGTGTCGCCCACACATGACATATCAATATGGATGAATTAACGATGCCTAAGGTATAAAGTGTCGACGTGCGGAATGGCGCCACGCTATAGCGACAGCCTACGCAATTGCACGTGGGCGACATCGAGGGTCAGCCATGCGAACCGTTTAACGCCTAAGAAAATACAATATGGCGTACATAACAATAATTTGAATTTCCCGCCACTTTTTCATGATTGGGATAATTGAAATTTTTTGGCAGTAAATATCCCAGGGTTAGTCGTGGGTTGGGTGGGGATAAATTTTGAATTTGATTCTAGAAATTTGACGGTTATTCTTTTTCAACAATTTTTTAGTTCCTTACCTTCTCACCAACGCGAACGGGTCTGGCGCTGAAGGTAACACCCTTGCAAAAGCTCTCGTGTCTCCTGGCAATGGTGCCGCCATTGCACAGTCGTATGTTGTCACCATGAACCTGATGAAATGTCAGGGGTGGTAGGTTGTTCGTCCCTGCACTGGATGATCTGGGTGCTGTGACAGAAAATAAAAAGAAAAAAAACATTAATCCATGCCTGCGTGTCTTTGCTCTTATAAATAATAAATTTTGCAGTGTTAATTGATTGTTATAAAAATACATAAAAATGCACCTCTCAGTGCACGTCGCACTTGTCCACGACGCAGCTTCATTACTGGGGACTTTTGAATGTTAAATTTTCAAAAAGTACATTTTCCCAATAACTCTTGTAACGTTGCATTGCGCGAGACTCGCGATTGGCAATGTCGAATTTTCAAACCAGCCAACACCTTTGACTCGATATTCAATTTGTAAAATTATATCCAAATTCTCCAAAAATTTCGCACAATCTCGATACACGAGAATCGCGAAAACGAGAAAAAGAAGAAAAAAAAAAGACACACACGAGCCGCAAGAGAAAGGCACGTCCGTCTCCCACGAGAGTCCAAGTAACACTGAGAGTATTGATATGTAAGCAGAGCCAACGGCCTAATGATGCCATCCCGGAAACCGCACGACTCCCACCGGAAGTGCACTCCTGCTTCACATAAGGACGCCACGAGACGATAGGAAGTCTTTACCCGTCATTGTACGGATGCACCAAATTCGTGGCAAACAAAGCAGCGAGTGAAGCAGGAAAGCAAAAAAAAAAAAAAGAGTCAACCTAAAGAAACAAACTTCCGGTACGTAAAGTCACTTCCGTTCTCGGTCGGTTAAATTCACAGATATCTTTAATACGATTATCATTTATCAACTCGACGTTTATACTATTAATCATTTGGCGACTGCGGGTGACACTTGAAAATAAATTTACACAACGAGCCTCTTAAATTTTAAGAGCGTTTCACTGCATCCAAGTGCATTTAACAACTTGGCCTCGAGTGCCCTAAAAGCCGATACGAAGATTTAACAAGTAGCCACGATAAAGGTACGAGTGTCGCGATAAGAGCCTCTGGGAATATTTTTGTCGCTCGAATGTAAACCAGCTTTGAGTAAAAAGAAAAAAGTAACCCCCACTCCGTAATGACTATACACGTCGGCAATAATAAGTTGAATAATCGCGAAAAAGTAAGAGGACAGTCCCATTGGAAAATTAACGCGTCTAAAAATCCTCGACAATAATTAATCCTCTAATGATCCAATCACGTTGGCAGCAGTCATAGCTTGACAGTACAGTCACGATCACTAAACTATTTTACCTTTGGAAAAATCGTATGACCGATTCTCACGCTCCTCCTATGGCGAACGAGATAGGAACGAGTCTGGTCGGCCATTGTAATTTCTAATTTTCTTACATTTTCTAAGCGTCACTTACCGTTATAGACGCGCATGCGCAATGCGCGCTTTTACCAAAGTCCTCGTTATCCTTACAACTTACTAGCCTGTATTAACATAGCATATATATATATATATATATGCTATAGTCTAACTCGCACAATTCTCCTAATAATCGCCACTATAACGGTACGAATTAAAATGACATAACAAGACACTGGTCTACAGTGCGTATAGGAATTACGTAATAAAAAAAAAATTATCGTCAAAATTCAATAATAAAAAAATTCATATCGCCCAAACGCACCCAACGTCCGCTACGACTACCTATTGAGCCTGAAGTCAGTTTACGGTGGTAAATCGCGTAGTGCCAAAGGAGAAGTCACGGTTTGCCAGATAGGAGCGTAATCGGTTCTAGGATGAGAGGGAGGAGGGGGGGGGGGGGTGACGGGGGAGGGGAGGGACGAGACAGGAGAGAGAGGAAGAACTCGAAGAAGAAACACTGGAAGTAGAGGAAGGTTGAACCGCAACGGTAACGTCATAAAGTTCCCACGGTGTCTTGGCAACGAGATTTACCAAGATTCCTGGTTAGTTTAGAAAAATTTAATATACCCTGTTTACCGTGTTCGCGCGTGACGTTATTTCATTGTCAGTATAACGTTTTGGAAATGCGCGACGCGCTTCGCTATCTGCTAGCGGTCGAGAAAACGATCTGGCAAGTTTATCAGGACGAAATTATCAGTTTTCTGAACACATCGTAAGGAGATCGAGCGTAATTTTTGTGCGTGCTCGTGGAAAATTTTTGGATTTGGAATTTTTTTTTTTTTTTTTTAAGATACTCGACGGATTTCGCGTAGCAGGATTACTTGGTCGCGAGAAGCGTGCTAAAAAGATTATCCAACCTGAAACGACCTGTAACGGATGAGATCCGTGAAAATTCGACTGAAACGCACGTTTCTTGATTTCGACTGTTCCGCCATTGATTCTCACGGATGTCCCGTCTTTTTTTTTTTTCTTGTCTGATTATTTTTTTTTAATCAATTTCTAGTTACTTCGACCTGCACAATTTTGCTGGTTTTCTTCTGGGATGATCCGAGCGAGCGAGCGATCGATCGATCAATTTCCAGCTGATCGATCGAGAGTCGATCGATTGGTAGTGCCTGGAGTATTTGATCGATTTAACATTGATTTCATACTTCAACAAGTTTTCCAGCTGTCGTGCACTGTTATGTTATACGTATGCGCACCATTTAATGTCATATATTACGATACGGTTACGTAGTTACAATTGGCAGTGAAGAAACAGTATTGGCAAATGAATACCGAGTATCTACTTTATTGACGATCACGTGTCCGTGACGTCACGTTAAACAAAGCATAGACGGTTACATGACGAAAGCAAACGTGCTTGGTAGCTATAACGCGTGAAAAAGTGAATAAAATTCGTTGAAAGGGAAAAAAAGGGTAAATAAATGTTCATAAAAGTTAAACAAGTGAATCGGATGAAAATTAAAAAAAAAATAAGTGTCGTTTCAGCAAAGCACAATTTTCAGTAGCAAAAAGCATCGTATCGCGTAGCTACGCTGTTTATAGTTTCTTGTACGTTCTGTGCCTCCAACTTCTGATGGCGTCTTGTGCAGCCATTAGCGGCCGCCATTTTGTAACGAAATCTAACCTGAAAAACACTAAGGCCGTTGGTACGTAAGAAATTGTCCAAAAAAAAAAAGTCAAGCCTCGCAGGGGTCCGCGTTACCTTTGGACAAGGAGAGACAGTCGACACATTGCCGATACAAGGGACTAGACGAAAAAGTAAAAAATGTCTTATTCTCGTAACTTTGCAATTTCACGAGGAAAAACCGTTGCGCGGCAGGCGCTTGGCAAGAAACTGGATGGTAAAAAGTGTCGATTCTCGTATCGGTCGATATAAATGCATCCTAAGTGTACAGATCGTGGATTCGATTAAACGATCGAACAAAGTGTCGAGAAAAAAAGGAGGCGGGAAATAATAGTGAAAGTAACAATAAGGAACGTACTGGAATTGTGATAAAGACGGCGACACGCAACGATTACATAGGGAACGTGGACGCGCCTTTAGGATATTCGAATTGACGTCGTGAACCTGAGCGGAGCTCGTGCTCTTTGTTCGTAGAAGTCGAGCTCAGTCAGTCTAGATCGAGAAATCGACCTCGAGACTTTTCTTTTGGGTCTCCCCTCCCCGGTCCCCTCCCTCGGGTGCTCTACTAGAAGTAATGGAGCGTATATTAATGACTTGACTAATTCACAGACATCGCAAAGCAACTTACGAAAGTAACCTGTTGTACCTCGTGACAATTGTCAGATTTGATAGAAACATTTGTTTACCAAAAAAGAAAACGTTCGAATGGACTTTTGTTAATTTTGAATATTTTTCTCGTTTAGCGAGACGAATCATCGAAGACACGGGAATAATCGGGCAAATAGTAATCGCTTGTTACCGCGGCTTGCATTTGTTGTGCTCGCCACTCGGAAAGGTTCGTAACACCTCGTGGGAAACTCGTGACACACTTATCGAGGAAGCTGTCTGCCGTTTACGTATCCTCCGAGTTCCTTACGTATTGAGTTTCCTCGCGAGTCTTAAGCGCGTACAACGCTCGGCTGACTTTCCTCATTGAACATATAATTTCCAGGATTTCGACGAGGCGCGAGCAAAAGGACTAATCTTTTCGAAGAATAGCAAACACGGGCTGTCGTTATGTGAATAACAACGGCGGTTCGTGCTAGACAAAACATCCTATCGGTAAAACAGTTTGTACAAGGGAAGCCCATTAGATAACGTAGAACATACAAAGCCGATCGTCTTGACGCAAACGGTTACAATTGCCCAGCTAAATGCCGTCTGTTTGAGATTCAAATTTATTGACTCCTTAAAAAAAAAAGACATTACCTTTGCGCGGAGGGACACGCGTGTTCAGATATAAATAAAACGTCGAGCACACCAATGGCCGCGGGTTACCCGACGCGTAGACTCGACCCGACAGGAGAGAAGAAGCCGTTGTACGGAAGTTCGTGTAATTTTCTGTGTTCTGGGGAGTATTTCATGCAGGAGGGGCCTCTCCTTGTTCCCACGCCCGATCCCGTGATCTCTGCTCTCTTCTGCTCAGCACAGCCCAGCACAGTAAGCACAGCAGCTACCATAGTCCACAGCAAGGCTGCGTGCTAGTAGTCCTGGCCTGTGCCTAGAAGGTACGACTACACATCCAGGAGACTCACTTTATTCTACGTTCTCTTTGCTTCGTCCTTCCGTCTCTCTCGTTCTCTTTCACTTATTCCACATCACTCGTTCCGTCTCACTCGAACCAATATATTGCTCTACCACCTATCTCTCTCCTTGTCTGACTCACGCGTCGTCCTCACTCAAAACCCAGGTACCCTCTTCTCGCTCCTCACGTGACTCCCAATCTAGGTTATATAAGGCAGCAGGTATATCAGCGCCGCTCCGAGCATACTAAAATAATAACAGAACGGAGACCCCCAGCGGCCCTCTTGCGAATTAACGCCACGCTCAGTGTCTAATGGCAGCGCGTCGCTATTAATTCTCGATTTGAAAATTACTGCAGTCTCGTTTCGACGGCCAATCTTATACCTGTGTACATCGGCGTGTTATATCAGTGCTATTATCGGTGCACGATATCACACGCGATATTGAAAAGTCTTCCGCGATTAAATTCAATGCCGTACGGATAATGTTTTACGTGAATTCGAGGGATTACACTAATCTACGGTGATCTTGTGCAACACTGAGGATTCTGATAAAAGCAAACGACCAGACGACCTCGACCAACGTGAACCTTGTACCCTCCGACATCGAGCTCTACCGTAGGACAACACTGTAAATTGACAGTAACAATGTAATCTCGTGGGAATGACAACATTTCAAATATTTCATCCGCATTGCAGCAGGTTAATTGTCTAAGCCGATTGAAATATTTTTCAGTGAACGCGTCAAAGGGATTTTCGCTTCTGTTTCTCGCCGTAGCTTGTCTCGTATGACGCAAATAACCGACCCCCCAAGAAAATAACGGCCAGAGCTGCCGTTCACAATGGACGTTCGGCGTCCCAGAGCGACAAGTGCATATTCCCATTGGGCGATACGCGGCGAACAATCGGATTAACGAAGTTACTAAGAGGGGGTGGTGTATGGTTGGTCGCTACACTTTTAATCCCCTCAAGTCGACCGCGACCGGGTTACGGGGGTGGCACTTTAAGGGTGCCCATATATACCTATATACATCCAACGTCGTTACTATACACATATGTAAGTGTACATAAGCGCATCTGGCAGTTCGCATGGTCTTTTGCGGGGGTGGTTTTCAAAATTGAAGGACCTGCGGCTAGTCTAATGGGGATGCATGTTACTACGAGGGTTGGCAACGATACCGCTACCCCATATAGCTAACCCAACCCTTACCAAGCAAGGGGCTGATTTTGATAAACTACACGAGTACTACGGGGCGCTCTCGTAGAGTCTGATAAATAGTTTTAATAGGGGTTGAGAAATCATTTAGGGGTTGGTCTCAAGCCGATTTCAGTCGCTTTGACGATTTCTTTAATCGAGCGAGAGTAAAGCGATTTTTTCCACACGGTATATATGTATGTGTATATATATATATATATTGCTTGATTCGATTGTACCGATCGACTTTTATCGACGCTCGATTCTTCTTTTTTCTTTTGCCTTTTATTACTCTTCGTCAGGTTCATCTCACTTACCCAAAAAGCCATTTCCGGAAAGTCGCAGTCGAGCCACCCTCGTCGCTCTGCCGACAGTCAGTGGCCTTCGCGGCCGGTAACCGGGTACTGACATGATTACTTACACGGTCATCAGCCACTCTTAACAATTCGACAAATACGTGCCAGCCCCAGCAAGAGCGCAATACAAATTGATTAAATCCAACAAACAGAGCAAATACGAATTTTTAAAGACAATGTGTCAAAATTGATAAAAGATTTCGAAAAAAAAAAATATATATATATAATATATGAATAAATTTATAAATTATATCCAGGTACTATTACATACATATAGGGACTATGAAAGGACTAGAAAAATTTTGTCGTGCGATAAAATCTCAAAGAATAATTTCAAAAATTTTCCCACCCCTTGTCGAAGGGAAAGAAAAAAAATCTCCAGATGGAGCTCAAGATCTTAGGGTAGCGTAGGTAAGGTAGGTAAAGGAACAATGGCGGAAGGGGCTGGTGAAGGGGAGTAGGGAGAAGGGGATGAAACGGCTAATGGGAAGTGGAAGGAGAGTCCCAGAAAAAAAAAAGGTATCACCAATTGTCCCTCGCATTATATTTTATCGAAATCGGTCGCGCGCGGAAGCCAAAGAAAGGTGAATATGATTTTCAAGGTAAATAACATTTTCAGTAGGAAACGCAAGAGACGCGCAAGGCGAGTGAAAAACACGAGTACGTATATGTGGCTCGTGCCAGGGCTGAATAACGACTGAAGCAAAGTTCCCCCAGCTGCCGTTGTACACCAGTGTGGGGCCCCGATGAGGGACGGGTGGAGAAATAAGGGCGGGGCCTCGGGTGGGGCAGAAGTCTAAAGGGGTCCCAATACAGGCCCCAGTCTTCCTTATTGTTCGACTATGAGGCTTCTCTGACGTCACGTAACACGTAATAAAAATATACGTGTATTAAGCATAAGCGACATGTACATATGAATATGTACTATTCGTCCGGTCTACGTACGTAAGTCCCAGACCGGCGGGATCTCTTTTGTTTTTGTCCCTGTGGATCAGACACGAAAAATAGACATGGGATTGAGAAGAAGGAGAACCAAAACATAAAGAGCACGTAATTCCTTTGGCGTTCGATCGCGCCTTATCTTTAGCTCGACCTTATCTCTGGTGTCGCGTGCGAGCGTCGGACAGGAAATTTCGCCGAAGTGCTAAGCCGCTTGCGCAATACTCGCTCGGACGACTATAGCGAGACTTTGTTTCTCATATATTTTGTCCTCCTTCCTCGTTAGCCTTGCCGATCGTTGGGACACTTTTTTCTTCTTGGGATCGAGACTCCTTCGAGTGTTCTTGGAACTTACAAAAAATTCTGTTTTACCGACGGAGGTCGAGTCGGAGTCCACATCGAGCTTTATGCTAGTCACAATAATTTTTTTGGAGCGATATCGAACTCAAATCGAGGGCAGTGGGAATTAATAAAAAAAAATTTCCAAAAATCCCCTCACGCTAGTCGCCATTCATTTTTCGTCTCGCGGCAACGACACGGGGCTCTTCAAACGAAATTCCCATGCGAGGGTAGAGTACGCGACGCTATGCGCCGCGACGCACAACGGGAAGGAAAGAAGCAGCTGCGAGCGAGCCAGAAAGCAGCAGCCCAGTGGCAGCTACCCGAGGGATGCCAGAAAGCAACGAGCAACGGTTGCTTGCCACCTGGCTTTAGGAAGCCAGCACCGGGCCTTGTCCAATGGCGTAGGGTTCGGTTGGATAAGAAAAGAAAAAAAAAGCGACCAGTAAAATTCTCAAAAACATTCCGAAAATCAATAAATTTAGCTTTATCAATCAAATTCAAATTCTCACTGCCCGTAGAACTACGTCAAAAAAGTTTGACGAATGAAATTTCAAAAATGAAAAATTCACCAAAACTTTACTCCCTTTGATACTCCATTCTTTTTTTATCGCCTACATTTCTCTCTGACGAGATATGACAATTTTTTTTTTCACTGCCACGGGATCTCCTATCTCGCGATACGTCACTGCTCCCATCGCGTTATTAAGGGCGCATCTGCTTGCACTCGAATAATGTGACGAGAGCAAAGATTGTAACACTTCCTCAGTGTATATTTGCTCTCGTCTTTTCCACTGTCGATTGCGCTCTTACGTACACCCGTTATAAGTAATATAGACAGTGCATTGTATACGAGAAGTGAATAGTCGGCCTTAAACTTTTTTCACTACACAACCCATGTAAATAGAAGCACAAAGCAAGCCCAACAGACAGCTCGACATAAACAAGGCAAAACTTCCCATAGACACTCATTGGGAGATCGAACGACACAAGCCACACGTAATGGACAGTTTCGAGTCGCTTTATAAAAATTGCATAATTCCCATAATTACACAACCACAACGTATAAGGGTCTGTGACATCCATCAAATGTCAATGCAAATTTTTCAATAGAGTCAAGCCCGCCGCGCCGGGCAATTTTTCATGGGGATTTCGAGCAAGAAAATTTTATAGTAAAATTAACCAACTGCACCCTCCCCACCCCCGCCATTGATCGATGGCTCATACGTTGCATTCATCCCCCGTCGAGATAAAAGACACGAAGCAAGGGAAAAATTTTCAGGAATATTAAGCAGACTAAATTCCCATGAAAATCCACGAAACGTAATATTAATCTCAAACCACCCCTAACCCTCACCACCCCTTCTCATATTTGTACGTATATCCTAGGGTTGTACGAATTAACGCATCTGAACGTGACCCAACCGTTTCCATAAGTTTTCTATGGGATTTACATGGCACAACCCCCGGGCCAGATAGGTATGGAAGCCCATGGGGGTTGAGGGTTGATATTGCTATACAAGCTCTATCGATCCTCTACTGCCGGCACACCAGACTGCCTGTTGTCAGGGAGTTGATAACGATATGCCTCCCACAACCAACCCCAACCCCCAACCCCGGCTCACTAACACCACCGTAACCCTTCCATCCCTTAGTGTAGTCTGTCGTATGCAGGTAAATTGTATAGCTATATATGAGTCTGGTTTGTGCAGCGACGCCGCCCAGTAGCAGGCAGCCTGTATACGCCAGACGGGGGTTTACATTATTTCGCAAATATTCGAGAAACTATCTGTTATGCAATTACGGCCAATGCAATTTTTCATGGTTACGCGTGAAATTAATTTTTATACGTATCTTTGAGAAATAACACCGCGTATTCAATTTTCACTGTGACGACGGGCAGACCTGAATTCTCGATTATTCTTACGGGGATCGAAGACGATTATTGATTTTATCGAAATATCGATTTTTACGAAATCTCATATAATACTTTTACGTCTTTCATAATGTGCTTTTTATTAATTTCGTAATTTCATGCGGTCCTTATGGTGGTTAAAAAATATTTAGTTCTATGGGCACCATGGAAAATCATACAAGAACGCTACCCTATTACAGGGGTAGAAGACATTTTGTATTTTTGGGGGTGAATGTTAAAATCAAATTCCCACAGACCCTACGGTGAAACGTCATGATTCTTTTACCTTTTTTCATTCATTCTTTTTCTATGGTGATCCTAGGGATATGGGGGCGGGGGGGGCAGGGAGGAACGGAAGGAAGGGATCGTATATAATGGGAAGCCATGGATGTTCAACGTCCTGTTCGGCAGTGCACGGCCAAAAATAAAAGGCACGAGTTACAAAGACGAAAAAAAAAAAGATATTCCATAAAATCACTTTTTGGAATTTAATATTCGTGGAATGGAGAAAAAAATTTTTTTTTTGACAAATAAACACCCTTCATTAGTCCGACTGGGTTAAAGTCCGTCTTCCCTCACAAACTCCCCTTGCAACGTCTTGTTACTCTCATTACGCGCTACTGTCCACCAAATGCCCATTTATACTTTCACAGTGCGAGCAGGTCAAGAGTTCACGTGGGTTCTCAATTGTTGAATAAAAAAAAAAAAACTTTTTTTTGACCAGTATTTTTTTCTTTCATTTTGACAGTCGTGGAAATAAAAAAAAAATTTTTGGTAATTTTTTTTCACATTATCTCTTTGTATTCACTTCGCATGACAAATATGTCTGCTACGAGATAACCACTGATAATGCTGTCTGCGTCTGTCACGTCTGCGTCTCATTGGCCTTTTGACACGTGACAATTAAATCATCACCAGCCTCCATTCAGTCATTGACTCTGCCAATGAACGCGCTCAATAGCGCCTTTGCGTAAATTGCGTGTGGGACGACCTTTAAGGTGCACGACAAATTGTTACTATCGAGTTATGTACTTATGATTTCCGCTTGCAACCGCGAGGAAACTTTCACGAATGATGACAATGGAATGACTGTGGTTATTTTGACAAAGAAAAAAAGTGATATATATAAAAAAAAAAAAAATTGAAAAAAAAAATAATAAAAGTCACGCAGAATGACGTTTTACGATTTTTCATTCGTTTCCGTGCATTTCGAAAGAATAACATTTATACCAAACGCGAACATTTGTTCCATTAGGAGTCTCCAATTTAAGAGGGCGGATCAATTCCCATGAGCAACATGTTGTACAGTATCGCACGGGGGGTTGAGCATCCCTTAAAAAGTCACTCCCAAACCACAATAGTTGACCGTACGGCATTTTTACTTCGCTCCCCAAGCACTTACCACCCGCCCACCCTAAAGCTGATAGTCGACGCAGCACGATTCGAATGAATGACTCATAAAATAAAAAAAAAAAACTACCCCTAACAATAAAAATTTTCATAAAAACACGTCCTCGACTACTATTTGACAGACTTGAAAATTTTCGAAATTTCGACACTCGTCGAATTACCCAAAATTTCAGGCGTCCCCGACGATCTTTAGTAACCCTATAGATTCCAAGCTAAGTAACACGCGTACGAGTAGCTTTAGAATTTAAAAAAAAAAATTGCAAGCAAAACAAAAAAAATCATAAAACGTAACAAGCATTTTGTTTAGACTACAAAAATCCAAGGATGATGAATAAACAGAAATAATTCATTTCTCCCCTCGCTCCGTTCATCACCCCACCCCTACTACCACCCTTAGCAAGATACGCCACCACGTTATTCCACTTTTAGCTTCTAAGCCTGGAACTCGAACTGTCGACAGATGTTAACCAGCCTTTACGTTTTCAAAAAAAAAAAAAAAGAAGAACAAAAAAAGCGTACATTACCACAACGCATCTTAAATATTTCCAACACAGACTGTACGAGTGAGCGCAATCTTGACCTGCACTGCACTTTTGTGCATGTGCATTACGGTGCATAATTTTTTTTTTTTTTTCAACATTATTTTTTATCCGAAATTACCAAGCATAGATTTACTTTCTGTACGCACATGCATCCCGTGCATTTATAGTTTGTTGTGACACCAAGTGCAGTCAAACGCATCGGGCACCTGCATTGCATTACCAGGGACGAATGCGATGCACGCACGATGCATTTTCTATGCGCGCCTCTCGTGGACGCTGCACGCGCAAGCACCTAACACCAGGGGTACCAATACGCTAAATCCGTCCGCGGTAACGCGTTTCCGGTTTGCGTCGTGTGCGCATGCGCACGTGCATTCGTTTCCTGAGCCCTTTGCCCTTGTTCAGCCACCTCGTTTCCTCCGTGACTATTTTAACATTCATTTTGAGGTGGACGAAGCCAGCATTTTATTTTATACTCTCTCTCTCTCTCTCTCTCTCTCTCTCTCTCCTGTTCCCTCGGTTCTCCTTTTCTTTTCCCTTCCTTTCGTTCCAACCCAGGGAAACATCCTTTACCCGTTAACCTCCACGCATTGCTAATTGCACATTATACAGGTCGACTCGAAAACAACAAGCGGAACTGCACTTACGTCGTTTACAGTCGTTAGGCGGTAATAAAAAAAAGTGTAAAAAAAATTAATATAAAACAGAAAAAAAATTATACCTATTTTTACTTTTTATATTCAACTTTTTCTCCAAAAAAAAAAAAAAAAAAAACCGCAGGTATCGTTATTTCGTACAGGAAACGATCGAATTCAGGTACGCCTCCCGTTCTCGAGTATCAACTTCCGCTCGAGATTCGTGCCCACTTCCGTTCCCGATTGGATATCGCAGGAAGCGCCGAAAACGTTCGTGGAAGCTCGTCAAGTTCAAGAGAATATATGTATATATATAAACAAAAAAATTCTAAATATTTATAAAGCAACAGACAATTTTTTCCCTTCGTCTCCGCGACGATGCATTTCGTCAAGTTTGACAAGCATGATAATTGACTGATAAGAGATAATGATAATAATATTAAGCATGGTGTCTCATGTAAAACATAGGTCGAGTATATCTATATATACCGTGGATATATCCCACGTGCATGGATACCTATATGTATACGACTGTATACGATGTATACAGTCCAGAGGACGAGGATTTAATACTGGTTCGTTCATTCAATTCACCAGCTGATAGGAGGCAATACCGGAACAGGGTATAAACCGGTTTGGGAATCGCTGTGGGAACAAAGCAGGTTACTTCAAAGTGTGTGACGTCAGACAGCATTGCCAACCGTTAAAAATATTATCCCCGCGACGTGTAAGGATGGTCAGTGACGGCCAAGATGGCCGCCCTTAAAAAAAGTAAACCTCCAGGCTAACCTCAAATTACAGACCGGGTTAACCAGGGCGCCTGGTGTTGGTTCCTCGAGTACGTGAAGTCGAAATGAGCTAAGGGTGGGTCAGGGGTGCGACGGTTGAAATTTGCAAAAAAAATTACGTCCTCGTCACGGACTTTTTTGTTTCCGTGGGAAACAAATTTTCCTAAATCTCGATCGACCGGTGCGGCGTGGACGTTTGAGAACCACTGAGCCGCGGATGACTCAGAGTGCAAAAAGAGAAACCATGGGATGGAAACGGGTAAAGACCGAAGAGAGGAGAGACGAAGATAAAGAGCAAGTGTAAACAAGACGAGAGAAACGAGCGGAATTTTGTCCTCGTTCGTAAATGACTTTTTTTTGGAAATTACAAAAAAAAAGCATAAATGCACCATAGCTCGTTTGGGTATGAAATTTTGACGTTTCATCCCAAATCACACGTGGCGACGTCCTTACGCAATGCGTGCGGCGCGAGACGGCAATTTTTCATATGGGATCGACGATAGTTCGGAAATGAAGAGGTAGGTGGGGACACCGTCGCGGAGGGTAAGGATGGGCTCCTCTAAGAAAAGTTCTTTTGTATGAATATACGTTACCCTCGGTAAGGATTTTCTGCAAGGATTTCACGCACGTGTCCCGGACCCAAGTCCTTTGTACAGATTTTTATCCGTAAGGATCCAGCATCCTTCCTTAACGGTTCCATTCATCTCGCGCATAGTAAGAAAACTTGGTGTGGATAGGTTGGGTCGGGATCAGTGAGAAATGAGAGCCACTTCATGTGCACAGGATGGCAACAGACCCAACGGGCACAAAGCAAGCTCATAGACGGGCGGATTTCGTCAGCTGTTTGCCTGCTGCGGCATTGAGGACTTTTTTTTTTTTTTGAAATGTCTGCAGGAACGTTAAATTCAATGCCGGGAGCATTGAGCACCACTGAGGTCAGGTAAACTCAGGTATAGATATGCAGTGTACGGCTTGGGGATTTAAAGACGACCTCGATGCGTTCGTCAGCTGTTTCACGAATCTTGATACTTAGAAGAGCATTGAAAAAAAAAAAAAGAGACAGAACGTCAGTCAGGTCAAACAGCTGGTGGAGAGAGACCTTCCTTAACGTCTATGCCTAGAAATAGACCGAGTCGTGTAACAATGGAGATGGGATTTTTGATTTTGAAATTTTGAGAATTTAAAAAAAAAATTTTCAACGCTCATTTTACGTCACTTTACAAGGTAAGGTTTGTCGACTTATTCGTCTTATCGGTAGGGGGTTGATTTTACGTTTGTCCATATATATATATATATATAGACATGCGACTTTAACGTCAAAAGTCAAAATTTTTTTTTTTTTCTTTTTTGAAATAATCTTTCTACCGAGTGACAATTTTGAACATGACAATAATAACACTCGGCTCTCCCGCTAAGTGAAACGATAAACCGACCACGTCGAGAGGCTGAGGACCATCAGATATCGTCGCGTTGGTCCAGCCAGACTCCCGTGACGAAAAAACCGTTGGCCAAGAGATAAGAGAAGCCGAAGAAAATCTGTGTAAAATTAGTATCCGTTAGCCATCTTGTTCCTCCCTCCCAATCTTCGCCCACCCTAGCAACCCTTATACGTGCATCCAGTGTGCTGATTTTAATTTCAAGAGAGAAAAAAAAAAAATTTCCTTTAGCCACGACCCTGCGAATTAATTAAAGGTCTGCTGTACCGATCGCGCTTCCTGTCGGTAAAACTTTCAGTGGACTCCTGGGGCCGACCTCTTGCTCGGTGGGTCACGTTGACTTTTTTACGAAATTTTTGAAAAAAAAAAAAAAAAAAAATCTCCCCACACGGTACGACGCAGTAACGATAATATGATTTTGAAGAAAAATTAAATTCAGTCAATTATTCGAGCTTTTATTTATTCACCCCTTCGACCCCCCCCCCCCCCCCCTCTTCCTTCAACCATCCGAATGATTTATCCCATCGCTCGTAGCTATAAAAAATATCAGATCCAAATTTTCTCGAGGGAAAATCTTTGATCTCGAATAATGACCACTCGCTATGATTTTGATATCCGGGTGGAATCATTTCTTAAAATTAGGGTCTCACGTTTCCGGCGTATAATCGCTCTTGACGATTGACACTGTATACATGGCGATCGCTTATAATCCAATGGATACGATCTTCCCTGTGGTTACGTCAGGTTTGAAACCTGATTTATTAGCATACATATTTACGAGGGTACATTTGGAATTGATTTAAAAAAAAAAAAGAAAAAGATCCATACCTATCCTGTTTTTACAGATTTTGGTATGGGTTGTTCAAGAGGAAAAAAAAAAATTTTTAATTCGCTCTTCTTACACACTTTTTTTTTTTTCTCAAGAAAACCTGGAATTCCCATTGGACTGAGCGACTGAGTCACTCGACATCGTCGTGACATGTACTTTCGTGACTGGTGTCGACAATTGAGAATCCGCGAATGCCTTTACGCCGTGTATAACCGTGCAACGCGTTAAAAGAGGAATTGCAAGTAAAAAGTAAAGGGACGTAAGTAAGCGACTAATAATTGCCAACGACGAATATAAATACCAGGAGTCAGAGAGAGAGAGAAAATGAGGGCAGGTAAAGTCGTAGCGAATGATCGAAGGCCCCGCGGGCAATGATATCTGCGGAAAGGCCGAGAAGGGGGTGGTGGGTCGGAGGGGGTTAGAGATCGGTCTAGATACGAGGACAAAAGCCGAAGACAAAAGACGAGAGGGGAGAGAAAAAGAAATAAAAGGAGAGAGAAAAAAAAGATACAAGCACACGGGAGGAGAAGCTTCTCTACTTTGCGGAAGCGTCGAGGCACAATGGCCGACGATGGGGTGAAGCGAAAAAAAAAAAAAAAAAAGGTGAAAAAGAGAGGTAAAAAAAATGGTGAAGAGGCAGAGAAACAACGAAGAGGAGAGAGAGAGAGAAAGAGAGACTAGGTGGGGTAGCTGAAGGATGAAGAGAGAAAAGGAAATAACCAAGCGACGTACCCGCTGCCGGAAGAGCACGGAGTGATACGTATCCAAGCGAGACACCGTTCTCGCTATAAATCATCCCCTAAACGAAAGTCGGTCAGAGCCGCAGAAAAAGCGTCGACTCGATGAGCTTTCGAAACATTTCGCAAGCTCGCCACAAAATTTGCTCTTTTTTTTTTTCGTTGGTTACCAAACCCATTTTTTTCTAGCTCGGTCAAAGCTCCGCGATGCATTGTTTGGCGGGTAACCTCCCTCCCACCCCCCAACCCTCATACGGATAGCAGTGAAAATATGAAGATTTGGAAAAAAAATTTTTTTTTTTTAACTAGACCACCCTTCCTAGTATCATTGCCGTTATCACTGTGTCGTTTACGATATGAAAATACGAAGCCTCATCACTGCCTTTGTTTTAAGGGTTGGACTGTATAATATCTACATCGCTTTTTTTTTTCGATTTTCATTTTTACCCAAATTCTTCAATTTTTCGAGTAATTCTTCGACCATCATTCGCGCCGTCATTCCATTTCTTTTTTATGGTCGCGATAATAATAATTAAAAAAAATATATATATATATATATATGATATTATAGGTCAGGCGTGGCTGTGCTCACCTAATCCCATTTTGCGCTTGAGCTTCTTCAGGACTTTCATCTTGCTGCGCAGGGGTGCCAAGATCGTAGTGTCAGCTGGCGGTTCGCTGACGGTCTTCTGATGATGATTCTGATGATTGTGATGATGATGATGATGGTGATGATGATTGGGTGGCGGCACACTGGTACCGGCGATGGCAGCGTGACTGCAGCAGTGACAGGGGTGGCTTTTGCTGCCGGCACCTCTGACAGCGCACTCTCCGGACACCCCCATAAATGTAACGTTAACGTCCCTTGCGTTTATGTCAATTGTAACCAGGTAAATAATCCCTTTACGACGCGAATACAGCACAGCGACGAATTAATTATTTTTTTATTTCTTTTATCCGTTAATTTGTCAACGTTACTTTTTCACCGTATTTTTCAGTCACAGTGTATATATATATATATATATACACACATACAATATATATATATGTCTATAAATGTATCACACACACTCGACGAAAGGTAGGACTAGAGGAGGTTGTTATCTTTTTTTTTTTTCTTTCTTTTTCCTTCTCTTCCTTTTCTTCAATAAATAGTGAACAGTCTCAAGAAAAAGAGGGGGTAGGGGGGTGGTTTAGAAGAAGATAATGGAGATGTAGGATAAAGGTATGACGATAATAAATACATAAAATTCTCGCGTTACGTATTACAAGGGTTGGAGGGATGATTATGGATTTTTTTTGGAGTGACTCGATTATAACGCGCACAACTATTCGTGATTCCCTAACGACCCTAAACCGGCGGACGTGTCCGCGTGTCCTGGGGGATGGGAAGGGAGGGGGACGAAAAATCCCTAGTATATCCGAGCGAGAACCTCACTCTAGGAGCTCTCGTGGCCGACTGACGATTCTCGAGCTGGAGCGCCAGGGTATCGCCGTTCGGCGCGCGAGCCATTGACCAATCAGGGACGAGCTTGCCCCACTTCAATTAAACAAAAGTTAGTTGGGGTGGGGATTGGGCACCTGGTGAACAGCTGCCCTTACCTGAGCGCACCGGGCTTCGACGTTCAGTATTTGCCTGGCTATGCCGAGGCTATACTGTATAGGGGAGTACATATAGTTTTATGATATATAATACTGCAGTATAGTGTCTTATTGTATTATAGTCTAGACTCCGATGGTAATGTAGGTACTCTACTGTATGCCTATCGCAATATCAATGTTGAATGATAGCGGAGCTTGCGCGACAATATTTTTGATTCTTTTTTAATTTTCATAATAACGTCATTTTACGTAGGAACGATTCTTCGTTAGACGCGCAGACACGAATCATTGATGTTTTTATTATGATTATTAATTCATGTACAAAAATCACGTAATGAGATTACGCGATTCTTTTTATTATAATTTAATTCTACCTTACCGACCGACATTTACTATGGGATTCACCTTTGGACTTTTAATCCAGGATTAAATTTCGGCCAAAATCTACCAAGGTAATTCTTCGACTTTTAATCTACAGTGTAATCTATATATACATTCATTTTATACGATACTGTGTGTGTATGTTTTTCAGGGTTGAAATGTTATGTGATTAATTACCACGTTTTTTTCTTTTTTTTTTCCCCATAAAGATATACTTGAATTAATTTACTACCAGCATGGTTTCCATCTAAGAATTTATATCTTCTTTTTACACGGTTCCTACTGTCGTTCCATGGGGTCCATCATGCAGATCGGCAGAAGATCGTGTTTCCATGGGATACGAGATCACTCTGTTGTCCCATGAGACATCTCTGAATGCCACAAGGACCACGTGGAAGTGACACGAGTGACGAGTCACGTGGTATCATTTATCAAAATTTTCATTTAACCACAATAGTCAGTGTGCGGGCACCTTTATGGATTAACCTGAATTAATTTGACTTCTTAGGTATATAAATACAGTTTAGGTTATACATATAATTTATGTAAGCCCCGTCTCTATTAGAAATGCGGGTTACGTTCGCAAGTAGTAAAGTAATTTCGAAACCACCCCTATGGCTCGTTGATTTTCTTTTTACCCTTTTTCATATTCATCGTAATAAACTTGAAAAACCGAAGAGATTCAATCTCCAGCGAAATCATTGGATATCCTGAAAAAGAAAAAAAACCCACCCTCCCTCCCCCCAACCCCCAAAGGAATATTCTCATTGCAGAGGGATGAAATTAAATTAGCAGCAACGTCACGGCAAGGATTTCAATTTCTTTGGGATTGACGATGAAAATTGAATTTTTTTTTTTTTCTCGGCGAGGGACCAGGGGGTGAAATCTAATGGCTTTTTATCAAGATTTTATCAACCCTTACTCGCTGTTCTTTCTATTGGAAATTATTACTATATCGTGTGCGATCTACCTGCGCGTGCTATATAGAATCGAGTCAAAAATCACGTGTTGCCTACCCCATTTTATTTCCATCTCAATTATTCAACCCCTGCAACACCCCAATTCGAATGAATACAGGTTCGACCCAACGAGGCACACTCGATGCTCTTCGTGCACTCGATGCTCCTATATGCTTAACGATATTCGTTCCGCATTACGCACCCTGATTTTAGACTTGTTGATTCGCAGACGCGTGACATGTAAAAAAAAAATAACGATATGTCAAAATCCGAAATTTTCATTTTTCATAAAAAAAAAAACTTCAAATTTTCCATAAAATTTTTTTTCACTCAACAATCCACTTTATTTCTTCACGATAAATTTCCTCGATCAGTCAATATTTAATATCCCCAACCAAATCGTCAATCAGTTGACCCACGGTGTATATGGAAGTTTAATAAATTACAACAAATACCTAAAAGCTATCTGATTTATTAATTCAGTTTGCCATAAGAATAAAAAAGCATTAAAAAAAAAAGTAAAAAAAAATGAGAAAGGCGGAATCGTTAGACTCGACGACCAAGGAAGGAAGGCTCGGCTTGTCACGCCGAGCGATTTTCACGCACTGTTCACGCACCGCTCGCTCGCTCTCTCTCACTCGACCGATTCACCCACTGACTCCGTCTCGCTCGCTCTCGCACGAGCTCGAAATAGGAAGCAGGTTACATCTTCGCATTCAGACTATGGGAAATATGCCCACGGCACCGTAGCTGCGGTTTCCTTTCGCTTTAACACTCTACATCCTCTTATACCTGGAATGTTCTATACTAAACTACTGTACCGACAGTACGACCTGTCGCAGTGACGTAAGTCGATATTTCGATAATTAAAAAAAAAAAAAAAAAAAAAAAAAAATCAAATGTCAAATCCACCCAGAAATAAAGGCAGACAAAGTGAAGTGCATTTTTTTCTGTCATCCTATGCAAACTTTTTCTAATGCAATTCGCATGACGTCATTAAAGTGGAAAGTGCACGCCGAAGTCTTCAAGACGCCTATGCATTGTTCCTGGCTATTTATGCTTGTTAATTGTACATTGACCGCGTATGCAGCGAAGTCGCACGTGAAGTGTGAAGCGGGAAGGATTTTTCCGTAGGCGTGGATTTGATATATGAATGAAGCGTCGAAATGGCGGGAAAGAGGGCGTGAATGAATAAGAGCTATAAACGTGAATACGCATAGTGCGAGATGAATGAAGCTAGCAGATGAATATAAAATATTAAAAATAATTAAAAAAAAAAGAAATAAAAAAAAAACACGAAATTAAGAAAACATTTATTTTCGAATAAAAAGAATTCATAATATATTCATTATAAATTCTTACATTTTATACGCACTCTCATACGTATATCGTGACTTCCGGTTGACCCTTCATTTCTTATAAAGTATACGTTAATTAGACTAGCAGTTAATTGGTTAATCGACTTCGAGGAAACGGATGCGCGGCTGGCTAATTCACAGGCGTAAACAGTGAAATCACGTGGACCGTAATAAACATTAGATATAGTCGACCAATGATACGAGTAGAAATATAGATGGCGCTGTGAAATTAATATTGGCGGGAAATTTTGAAATATTTAAATTTCATTCGTATTCTTATAAGACGTACAGCTTGTAGGAGGCTGCAGATGCATATATACACATTCTGCTATATATATATATATATATTAGAATGCATGCTAATGGAGAGCATGGAGAGAAGCCAGCGTAGGCAGAGAGAACACAAGAGGGGTTGGTTGGTACATAGGCTAAAAGGAAGCCGAGGACACGGAGTGGCAGTAAGTATAGGAATAGGAGGGTTGGCAATGCCGGCATCCGATGGGGTGGCCGGGGCGCGTGTGCATATAATATAATGTGAAATAGCGGAAGTAAGGCGGATGGCAGGAAGTCGGAGAGACTGGCGCGTGCGCGTGTCGTGGCCCCCCTTTTCTTCTCGTATGTGCAAGCCGGAGGGGAAGCTGGGCGAGAGGGCTGACGAGTGTACCGGGAGGGGATGAACGGGATACCGAACCAAGGGAAGTAAGTAACCTCAGGTTGGGGTTGCTCCACGTCGCATCCCTCTGGTGAAACTGAAGGTGGGCTAAGTAGGAGAGAGAGGGGTGGGTAAAAATCTACCCTAAGGGTGTTTTCGATGTGCATTGTCGGTTCCTGTTACAGGATTTTTCGAAAAGGTTGCCAGCCTGTAGATACGTAATAATGGAAGGGGATGAAAATTTTGAGAAAAGAAAAAAATCTTAAATTTTTAACACGAGGGTTTTTTTTAATGAAAAAAAAATATATATATATATATATATATATATGTAAAAAATATATATATGTATATCACGTAAAACCATAATTGGTAGGTTTGTTATGTAAAAATTTTCATGGTGCGTAAAATAGGGGTGTATCTTTTTTTTTTCGTATATAATAATTTTTATCCATTCTTATTTCTCAGTGGCTGAAAGCCACTGCCGCGCCTGGCACCCTCTGGCGATTCAACTTCACTCCCCACCCTTGGTCCCTCACATCTGACAGAGGCATTGACCGAAAATATTTTTTTTTTCTACCCTCTCATTCATTCTCGCTTCTTTCTTAAACTCCTTCGTCAGGTAGGTAACAGACAGAGAGGATCGAAGCGGAGGGAAAAAAAAAAGTCAATTAAAATTTTACCGATATCATCCCTCGGCAACATTTCACCCCCCCGCCCCTCCCAACCGTCCAATGAGAAAAATACAATAAATAGAAAAAAACAAATAAATTAATATATACAAATACTATTTATTTCCCGATATCATCGTCTCGAGATTTTCGGTCGTCGTATTTAAAATCCCATAAAGCATCGCTGGGACGCACGAAGTGGACTTCCCGTATATGTAGCATATAATAAAAGCGACAAGCTGACCCCGTAAGAAGGTGCTGCGAGGAAGCGGATCTACGCTCGGCGACTTCGTATGGAATTGTTATGGGATTGAAGTGGCGCGTCGGAAGGATTCGAAATTTCACGACGACCCAGTGGATCCTTGAAAGAAATGAAAAGCCGCGGACAGGTGTTTTTACGTGTGAAGAAAAAAGCCCATGAAAATTCAAAAATTCGTCGCTCTCAATCCTGCCAATGCAAATAAAACGCGGTCATTCATATACATAACATTCTCGTATATATAAAATTCGTGTACATAAAATTCGTATATATAAGATTCGTGTACATAAAATTCGTATATATAAAATTCGTGTACATAAAATTCGTATATATAAAATTCGTGTACATAAAATTCGTATATATAAGATTCGTGTACATAAAATTCGTATACGAATATGTCTTTGTATTCAAAGATAGCATGGAGACAGAACGGAGACTAAAATTCAGCCGAGGCCTCACAGCCCATTGTACGACAATCATTTAATTAAACAGTCGTTCTTACGTATGGAGACACTGGCCGATATGCGCATGCGCACACGAGTACAAGTACACGTTGCTACAGCCATGGTTGACCTGTACCTGATATGTACTTGACGTGCACTTGATACGCACTGAACGAATCTCAATTACGCAAAGCATGACCATTGAAAAAAAGACTTGAGTGGAGGAGCGAAAAAAAAAATGGTCAAATTTCAATTAATTTCGATAACAAAAAGACTCGAGGTAACAGCGCGCAGTTAGAATTTAGCTAACGAGCGAAGTGAACGTAGGAGAAAAAAAAAAGCATAATAATTGACGATGAAAAAAAAATTTTTTTTTTCATCCACCCACCCCCACCCATTAAGAGACAGACATAACGATGCACCCCGAGAGTTGAAGAAAATATCAGAATTACGTAGCGTAGACTTTCTTTATTTTTGGAAGCCAGTCTAAATACGATTCCAAAAGGCAGATGCCGTTTTGGGGATATTTTCGGAAAATCCAAACGATGAAACTCCAGATGATCCATAGCTCGGATGCTGCGCGCCACGTGAATATCTAATACCAATTACCGATCTAAATTCAAAGTATTATAAATTTCTCATTGCCAACCCAAAGAAAAAAATTTTTTAGCACCACGTGGGAAATCAAAAAAAAAATTTTTTTTTATTCTGCACAAATTACATCTTCGTGTCCTACGGTCCAGAAACATCTTTCTGCCCACGTGCACGAATGTGACTAAAGCAGATATTAAAAAAAAAAAATCCAACAAAACAGACAGCTGCATAGGGGCATCAGCACGTAGAAGACTATCGGCACTTCATCCCCATCATCCTCATCGTAGTCTCGTACTCGTCGCCTCCGATCCCCGTACTTTTCCCACAGAGGGTGAACAGGAGGAAGATAAACAATGAGAGAGACAAAGACGCTCGCCTTAGTTACATCCCGAACCTTCACCTGCCCCACTATAATACCCATAATAAAAAGCCGTAACAGATCGTAACGCATTTAATGCATCTTCCTAAGCCAACCAACCTCCGACACACATGCTCGAACGTCTATATTACAGTTACCCACGTCCGACATACATATATGCGGGTTGACGTACGAGTCATTTCATAATTTTCAAAAAAAATTACAACCCCATGAAATTAGCATTAAACGACTAATCTGCATGTAAATTCAAGTGAATCGAACTACTCGAAATATCGAGTGTGGACAGAGCGACAGGGAAGGGGTAAATGGTAGAGGGGGTAAGGAGACGTGCTTTGAGGTAAAAGCGGCATAATCAAAGGTTAAGAGGGTATAAATTACAAGAGTCGACTACTGCTTTTCTGTATTCAATTCTTATCGCGGTAGCGTATATATATATATATATATATATATGTGTGTATACTTGACTGTACGTATGAGCGCGTATGTAGATCAGCCTAGCTAGGCTGATTGCTTGCCAGAACTTTACCGCCAGTGGGTATGAAGACAGCAGGAGTGGGGTTGTCAAGGGGGTATGTAATCACGTAATCAGCTTTTTGGTAGAGCGACAAAGCCAGCCATTATCTCATTGGTCAAATAGAGCGTTCGAGTATCCTTAGTACGTAGGAGTAAATATGGATGAGATTGTTAAGAGAGGTATGGGTGTGTGTGTGTGTGTATATATATATTAGAAAAGTTGCATATGTAACTCGTGAATATCTATTGACGAATCAATACGTAATATTAGAGTAAAAAAAAAGTATTTTGAATTTCTAGATTTTTTTTTTTTAACAAAATTTTTGTATCGCTCGTGAAACGGCGATGGCTCGTATACGATAAATTAAGGGATACATATATAAGGTTATTAGCATAGACTTATAATTTACCAAGTGACAGAAGTGCCACGTGGCAGACATGTGGTTTGCGGTTCTACGCTTTCGTTCAGATGCCACGTGGGTTGACTGACCGTAGCATTGAAAAGTTTGAATTTTATGAGGATTTCGCGGGCAACCGCTCTAGTAAGACTAAGCTTGACGGGTTTAAGGTGAAATGGCTGTTTTTTTTTTTGTGTGAAAAATTTTTGTAGATCAAAAAATTGGTGGAAACAAAAGTAATGTGCAAAATATAATTGAGGCTGATTGGAAAATATTCGTGATGCAGGGTGCTGCTTTTCTTGAATGAAGGTAAAATACACCTGTCGGAGCTTATAGAAAGGACTGGCTGTCTTTAGAGATAGAACGACGCGAGTCTCTTGGACTACGAAGCTGCTTGCTCTCCTTGTCTTTCCTTTTTCTTTTTTCATTCTTGTTTCTATCCGCAGATGCACCTGTCTGAATTTTCAAACGGTTCTACTAGTCTCGCGTTCGAGCATAACGCGACTGGTTGCTTTTTACGGCTTCGCCCACTTCGTTCAGTTGCTCCGTAACGTGTTTACACGCATGTAACAAACGCAGCCCGGAACATCTGTCCATCCCGGTGAAAAAGCCCGATAAGAGATATCGAAGTATGTCGAGAAAATGTTGAAAGACGTTAAAATTTGAGATTCCAAACGCTCGTAGAATTTAGGGCAATATTTTTGAAGGGTTCGATACACAAATATTATTTCACGTCAAAATCGCAAATCAAAATCTGCCTGACGCTCGGGCAAAAAATTCCGGGCAGCCTAAATATTGAATAATAATTTCATATAGATGGAAAATCAGAGCAGCCACGTGTCCGTTTCTACTTGTTTTCTATGTTTCGCTTCGTAATTGTTGCTCTGCATTTGCCTTGTATTTTCTGCTCAGCAGACATTTCAGTCGAAATTGATAGACGATGAATTCTAAAAATCGTTATGTGAAATCTTGTGCTGGTCTGATTAAGTGTTTGAATTTTGAATGGATTTAAACAAATTTCTAGTCCTGGACCAGTAGACTGGAGGCTGCGTAACATGCAGGTTAGAGGCAGCCGTAGTTGACAATCGCTGTTTTATCATTCGGAACGAATAAATATTTGGTTTGCTCCTCGTAGCCGCGCCTATAGTCTGTTCGGCGTAATTGTGTCAGGATTTGTCACGTAAGTTGGCTTCTGCGGTTGCGCATTTTGCTACGGAACGTCCTTGCGTGCTAAATTGGAACGCGAGGAACAGCACTGTAGGAATTTGGGAACGGATGGCTGCAACTGTTTTTCTAATGGTTTACGGGAGAGACACTCCGAGAAGATGCTGTGCGAGAAGAGGACGGGATGCTGTAGGAAGGAGAAGAAAAAAAAAAGTCATACAATAACCCAAGGATACAAGAGTAAAAATTTTCTTAAGGTCAATACCGAAAATCCGTGGTATTCGGAACAGACAGGAGCACGTGCGAATTCGAGAAGCATCAGTTACTTTAAAAGGGCACGTGTCCTTTGACAGCTGACAAGTCACGTGGTATAAAAATACAAGAAAAAAATACCCAACCAAATACTATTGGCCTTGCGTCAATGTTGAATTGGTATTGGATAATTTTGGAAAAAATTGTATAATTTTGAAAAAAAAAAAAATACGAGTCGCGTTGTTATTGACAGGTACGTGTTTTTTGAAAATAATCATGTTTTTGAGATTTTACCAAATTTTGTTTTACCTATGTATGGGATTTTAAAGGGACCAGAATTCTCAGCTGACAGTCACAATGTATACGTCGACCGAAAACTAGTAGACATTCTTGGAAAAGACCTTTGCGGTTTAAATGTCCCTGCGGAGGGACTGTCGCTTGCGCTATCCCACGCAACTGTAGTCCCTTTGTCAATCAGCTGATACCTGTTCCGTAACTTTAAATAAGGAGCAGGTACGCAGCCAGTGAAATCTAAGAAAAGGGCAGAAAAGGTGAGAAAAAAAGAGTGCAGGTAGAGAAGAAGCAAAATAAACGGGAGGAGTCCGAAGCTAAGGGCAAAAACGACCCTTTAAAAATACGCAATCCACCTTGACACAGTAGTAGGAAGAAAATTGGAAAAAGAAAAAAAATCAGCACGAAAATTCTTTAATTTTTCTTCCTGGACCACAATAAAGATCCATACGAAGATCCATCTCAAGATAAAAAAAATCCTATTTCCCGCGAGATCGTCAAGACCTGCGTGTAAAAAAATAAAAAAAAAATTTATAATACAGACGCGAAGAAATATGCAAGTAAAAGGAGAAAAAGAAGAAGAAAAGACGTCAAAAAAAATATATATATATAAAGATAAAGAGAAACGCAAGATAAAGATAGAACATGGCAGGGTGCGTTGGAAACAGCGACAAAGGAGTCAGAGATGAAAAAAAAAAAAAAAAAGAAAAAGAAAAAAAAAAGAGAATGTGCGTCTACAAAGGCAGGTGCGTACGCGTGCCACGAACCAATCAGAATCCAGGGATCTTCTTCGCGTTGGATACGTGAGACCGTTTATCGTTTCTTTCGAGAAAGGCGCACGCATGGCTCTTCCTCTCTCTCTCTCTCTCTCTCTCTCTCTTGCTTCTCCCGAGCCACGTGACGGGAGGCCTACGAGTACGAGGAGATCCTCTACCTGGCCCTTAAGGAGGACACAGGAGTAAAAGGAAAGGAGTGAGAGAAACGTAACGCAGAAGTGGTTGGCATCGCGTCGGTGCATCTTCGATGCACCTTGCACTTTTCGATGCCATTGATAAAATTCCAAAGTCACTGGGCTTGGTGTATACGAAAAAGTGCATACAGCTTTCACGTTAAATGGTTTCGCCATGTAAGAATACAAGCTGATACGAAACCATAGCCGAATGGCTTTTGGTACCGACTGTACTCTTATTCCTTTAAAGAGAATATCTTTACGTCCAATAAAGAAAAGAGCAATAAGACCGTCTGTCGTGGAATATGAGAATTTTTCGAATACCAAGCTGCGCGCTTTATGCGCTATATTATTTAATTCGATATTTTCTTTTATATCAGCCGTCTGGATTAACGTCTCGGTTACGTAAGAAATAAATGCCGCGAGGAATGCGTGTCGCGTTGCGATCGATAGTCTCCGCGAACGGGAACAATGAGACACCGGAGATCCTGGAAGACGGCACAGAGATAAGAGGAAAGAACAAACACGTAAAGTAAGATAAACAAGGTTTGACGTTTTAAACGTCAAACGGTTTAACCGCGTGTTTATTACGGGCACTCGCAGGCATAACACTACGTCCTTATATGGGACACGTGGAAGGCAAATTACACGACCTAATTAATCGACGCGATCCTAATTGGCAACTTTCCCCCAGAATTTCGTAGAACTGAATCGATACGTTGAAAATTTTATTAATTTTCTTTCGTTTTTTTTTATTGTTTTTTTTTCGCCTCCTTTTTTATTAACCTCTCCCTTACCCGCTGCCCACTTACTCGCTCTTTGTCTCTCTCACTCTTGTGTCTCCCGGTTATCTCGTCTCTCCCTCCCACTCACTGTATTCACTACCAGAAATTCTTCACTGCCGCAGCTGCCGCAACCAAACGAAAATGAAGACGAGACTCAAGATGAATACCACGATAATGGTTAACATGCATAGCGCGAGATGATTGGTATTAATGTAAATGAACAAAAAAATTGATCTCAAAAAGAAATCGATACTCAATACTTGAAAATTGAAATAAGACTCTCTACTTATAAGCGCGTAATACATATGCATGCGGACACGCGATAATTGGCACCGAACAATTATTGCCAATGTGGACGCACCTTTACGCAATTCGCGTGTGACATCCAAGGAAACGTATACTGGATTCTTATCGGATCGAATTATCAGTCGGTTATCATTCGAATCGATTTTTTTCTAATTGCAATATTTATTCCTAATTGCAGTCGATTAAAAAAAAATTTTTTTTTGTAATACTCGCAATTCGTCATTTTGACCTTTTTTTGTTCGATTTAACAAAATGACACGTAATTCACTCGTAAGCTATTTATAATACGGCCAGTTGAGCAGCTTGCGCCACAATACTCACAAGCAGCTGCCACAAGGAAACAAAAGGCAATTAAACAAATTCATTATAAAATCGTGACGATTCAATCGTCGGGTTTGACGTGTCATTGCCGTAATATCAGAGCATTCGGTTAAGCAGTCGTTAATTCAATATCAAACAGTGGTACGAGTGAGATAGGGAAAAATGAAGGAAAAAAAAAAAAATCTTAAAAAATTTTTCAAAAAAATATATTAGTCACGTTAAAAGGCATGGAAGTAAATGACTGTTTACTCGAGTCACTGAATGCGTATTAGTCATTGCCTTACGATGTTGGTCGTGAAAGAGAATAAGAAATCGACGAAGAAAAATGCAAAGAGCAAGATAAATACAAAAGAGAAGGAATATCTCATATCTACGTGGAACACGTGGCTGGCACGTGTCACGTGAGTCAATAATGACACCCGCTTGTTTTGACGTTTCGTATGGATTTTCTTTTTCTTGATTTTTCTTTCTTTCTTTCTCTTGCCTTCCCACTGGCCCTAAGTCCTTATTGCCACCGCGTTAGAATTCACGGCTCGAGTCATTGACTCCAATGACGACTTCCTGGCTCGATCACTCAGGCACAGTCATTTATTCCTTCCAAGAGACACAGTACCGTTTAACATAGTCATTTGTACGCACGTGTTTAATAGCGGGAGAATATAAAGCTGCGTTCACACTTACATCTCGCCGACGAAGACAATTCATACACTGGATGATTCGGTGTGGACTTACCTGTAAGGAAAAGAAAAAAATTTTATTTAAAATATCAATTGAATATTGAACATACAAAAATACGTATAAGATGCATAGTAAAATAAACTATTTTAATTTTGAAAATAATTTTCAAAAATTCATAAGGGTCCAAAAAAAAAAAGTATAGAAATTTGAGAAAAAATTAGTATAGCTATGCACCCCATTGACGGGACCCTTGTTCCCCTCCACCCTGAATTTAATGCCACGTGCAACAGGCTGTCTGCAAGGGGACGAGGGGGGGTTAAAAACGAGAGGATCCAATTGATGCAGAAAAACATCTGGAAGGGATGGAAACGGGGAACTGGAGGGGTCCGAAAATAAGGGTCAATTTTACTGCTAGTGTCGGAATGCACCCCCCCCCCCTCCCCAACCTCGCTACACCCAGCCGCTTCTCAAAAGTTCCCATTTGAATAATACAATAGGGAAAAGGTGCCGGGACGATCCTAAACACGTAGCTGCTGCACCCTCCTGCATCCCCCTCCGTTGTACCCTTTTTGTTTCCCTTTTGCAAAATTTCATTCCGGTCCCCCTCCATATTCAGTACCTCTCATCCCTTGAATAAATGCCAGGCCTTCGCTTCGCCATGAAAATGATCCAGGTGAGAGGATACCAAAAATTTTTTTACAGGGGGCAAGGGGTGGCCTCCCTCGAAGGGACCCCCCCCCCCTTCATACACGTCGCATCGCTATGTATAACCAGGTGAACTGGAATTTATCTGCCCATTACGAATCCACGTGATGGCAGATTGGAACCCGAATTTTGAAAAGTCCCCCAGGAAATTTTTGAAAATCATATTCAAAATCCATTGGCAGTATACTGAGAATTTCAAAAGTGCTTATAATTAAAAATTTAATTTTAAACGTTTACTAATTTTTTGACAATTTTTCTTATCCCTCGTTACGTCATCGACACTGACCTCCAAGTGCGTCCCACGTGCATTTGACGTTTGGATTGATAAAAAACATTTATGGCTGCTTATATGGACACGTGAGAAGCCACAGGCATGTGTTATCCAGGTGTCGGTATGGGGTACATGTCCATGGGGTATGCGTATGGGATACGCGTATGGGGTAAAGGCAAAGCCCAGGTGCACCGATTCCGCTGGTGAACCGTCAATAGATTCCGGGTTGGACCCCATTGATTTCCGATGCACATTCCCTGGATGCCAATGCAGCTGCACTACTCCGCGACGACATGCAGATGCACTTGGGATGTGTCAGGGGCTCTAATGTATTTGCACTCCCATTGAATTAAACTGCGCCTCCTACGTAGAATTTAGCCGGAGCACATACGAGTACGCAGCGAAGCATCCCCCTGATCAATAATGGACCATCGAAGTGTAAAATAATGAGAAGTAAAAAATATATCCAAAAATTCCACATCACAAAACAACCCTTAATCCTCGAAAATAATAAAAACAATAAATCGATCGAGATGGATTGAAACAATTTTTTTTAAGGGCTGTAAAAAATAAGGGACGTACTAAGAAAAGTATCTATATATTTACACTGCGTCTGGATACACAAAGGGATGAATCCCGATTGGATATCTGTTAATGTATAAATGTCCGTTAGCCCCTTATTCCACCCTATCGAATTTCTCAGTCTCCATTGAGAAACCCCACCCTCGGTCTAGTCAAACAGTAAAGGAGAAATAACAAGGAGAAGTGAAGAAGATGGGGGATGAAAAAAAAAAGGCAGTCCCAAGGGTGGCGAAAAGCCTATTTCCTGCGGCGCGCCACGTGCCTATTCTGGCTACTAGGCAACCGGCATAGGAAAAGAGCCGCGAAGTGTCCCTGCCGTAGTATAAAAATCGCCACCAACCCTCGAATCTCCACGATCCCCACCCTTGTTATCCTCAAGAAAGCAGCAAGTGATTCGTATGAAAAAGAGATGTAAAAAAATATTCGTAATTACTCGAGAGTTAAAAATTTTTTTTTATTAAAAAAAGAAAATCAACGGACACCAAAAGTGGTCCATGAAATTTTTCCTAAATCATAAGCCACACGAATCACGAGCAGATTTCAAAGTCACGTGGATATGAAAAAAAAAGGACCTCCAAGATGCACTCGAGCCAAAATAATCTTATTAAGCATAGGCAACTATACGCATAAGACACCCTGTATACTTGAGAGAGTAAGACGCATGGGGGACACAGGCAGCCAGTAGAGGTAGGTAAGTGCGTGGTTGTTGCCAAGCGGAGGTGCTTCTCTGGCAGTCAGTGAATGTCAGCTGCCTCCTTATTCCGCGACTCGGCGTGCGAGCCAGACGCCATTGTTCGATCGACAATACTAAACCAAACCACTCACAACATATCCCATTCATTAAACCCACCCACTTTATTACTCAACGTGAACGTCGACATTTCTTTTTCTTCATCCCCTGCGTGTCCGTCGGTATACGAGATATACCTATAGCGTCTGCACTCCCTGTTGCTACCCTTAGACGGCCGGAGACACCAGTTCCGCTCGGTGCCGACGAGGCTTGGGGTATTAAAAATACAAAAAAAAAAAAAGTCAAGATGGCGTAGGATGAGCTGCTAGAGAATTTCATTAAAAAAATTTTCTTTTACGAATTAAATTAAAATAGACATTTTATTGGGATGAATTATCAAACGAAGAATATTGCGTGACAATATTGACAGATGTCGAGGGGCCAACTTCTCGTGGTTTCTAATGCGCCAGAGTCCCCTGACTAACGAGACCGCTGCTGGGTGATTCAAATCTTTTTTTTTTTTTACATGTTAAAGTGGACTTGTCTCTGGTTCGTGGTAAATAATAATAATGATGCCACATAGATATAGTAATAATAGCGATGCAGTTGGCTTCTCTGATGAATCCCTGTTACTATACGCGTTTTCATGTAAACGTCAACTGAAGTGACCATTGGTCAGTCTGAACAATGAGTCGATCGTTAAGGTTTGATTGTCCATCGATTGTTTACGATTTCATGGACAAATGGACCAATTCTCTGTGTATGCGATCGACAAATGGTCACTTCTCCTGTGGACATTCGTTACCCTCGAGTGGCTGCAGCTCCAACTGGGACACGTGAGAAGTGTCCCTGGATAAATTAATGGCAAAGGGGGAAAAAAAAAGTATAAAAAAATACAGAGGGTAGGATAATAATCATTATCGAAAATCTCCAAAAAAAAGTAGTACAATACGTGTACACGAAAATTCTAAAAATCCAAAATATATATAAAAAACAAAAAAAATTTTAATATTAAACAACCGGATGTCGTACGAAGTAAAATGACGTATCGGTATAGAAA
Source organism: Syrista parreyssii (assembly GCA_030142615.1). Classification (NCBI taxonomy): domain Eukaryota; kingdom Metazoa; phylum Arthropoda; class Insecta; order Hymenoptera; family Cephidae; genus Syrista; species Syrista parreyssii. The sequence continues at coordinate 197,055 of JARQTG010000237.1, forward strand.
GGTAAGAATTATTAATCGGCAGTGCCACGTGACTCGTCCGTCGTATGAATTTTCGAAAAAATTCCCACTGTCCCAGAAAACCAAAAAGATCCGCTGCTACGACGTGGATTAATCGTCGTAAACGCCTATTAATCTTGCCTATCGCAAAGATTGGACGCAGCACGACGAGTGCGGCAGTCTCGAAATTCATCAAGAACGAAGTCATTAAAGGGTGCACGGGGACACGGAGCATACGAGAGGATCGGATAAAAGGTACGAAGCTGCGCGGAGGAATGAACGTATAGTAAAAGGGAAGCGAAGATAAGTTCACTTTTGAAAAAAAAAAAAAAAAAAAAAAAAAAATGGCCACGTGCAGGAGCGAAGTGGTGTCAGCTGGTGAGGAACGAGACCATACGGTTATTCGATGGGCTTAGCAGGTTTTTATCGAAAAAATTATCGACGGTCTTTGGACGATCCTGTTATTTTTTCTGACCCCCCTCTCCCACGCAATCAAACGGTACACAGCCAATACGTATACGAAGCTGCGTAAAAAAAAAAATTTTTCAAAATTTTCAACGTATGAAATAAATTTTTTTTTTCAAATTTCTCCTCGATCAAAATAATACTTAGAGATTTCTGGACGTCTCCAAAAATTTACATTCGAATCGTAGCAGCGCGCTTTGTACGAGACAATTGATGCGTGAAAGGAACGAAGGAGAGAGAAAAAAAATAAAAATCAAAAGAAAAAAGGGAGCCGTACCCAAAGACAATAGAATCGGAGCCACTTTGAAGGTTCATTGCTCGATTTCTTTAAAGGATCGTCTCAAGAGTCTAAAACCCCATGGTTACCCCCACTTCTAAATTCGACACGGGGTACCCAGTGGAACAGAAGCACAGGGCGCACGATGGCGCGTGGCCCCCATGCTCCCAAGGCAACGGTGCCCTTGCCCAAGAGATCCCCGACATCTGTCCAGGGGCTTCGAGATCCGCCACCCCTAATAAGTTCACTTGGTAACAGCCTCAGGTCGGACCCTGGCCCTTCCTGCTCCGCAGATCCACACTATCCCATATTCCCCATAACACCCCATAAGAAGTACCCATTGGCTCCCGCTACATACGAGACCTAGACGCAATGCTCCTTGCGCCTTGAAATAGACTCATTCCCACCCCTAAAAACCAAAAAAAAAAAATCGACCCAAAAAAATATTCGCCTCCACCCCCTCGCCTCTCGATCGAAAATCTCAATAAAATTTATTCTGGTCCAGATCTTCGAACCCAGCATCCCAAAGGACCCCGAAGAACGAGACACCGGTATAACGACGTATCGGTAAATAAGATCGAGTACGCGTTATACGTGTTATCGTCTAATCGATTTCCGGGATGAATTGATGATTTTAAGAGGGAAGCGTCCGTTCGCCATAACCGGGAGGCAATTTGACGGCGTCCGTCGCGACCAGAGCGCACATCTGCCTTTTCGTGGCAGGTGGCGACTTATCCCGGTTTTATGCTTCCTCTCTTTGCTTCTCTCCCCTCGCTCTATCGCCACCCAATAGGCATCCTCCCTCTCGCTCGCTCCTCTCAGACAGCACACGGACTCCCTACGTGCGTCTGGACTCGGCCGAAGGGCAAAAGAGTCCGAGAGGGAAAGACGTCGGAGGAAGGAGGAGGAATGAGAGCGAGGGAGAGAGATAGAAGGAGAGGATCGAAGGGAAGAAAGAGAGGGAGGGACTCGGCCACGCGACAGGCACTGCAAGGCGCGTGTCGCTCCTGATCACCTTGGTAGGGAGTGGCTGGGTTTTTGTTCTCACCTTGTGTATATATATACAGGGTGATTCAGGGTAGCTATCGATTCGGGGATGATTATTAATTTGAGGGATGATTTATTGGTCGGTAAGGTCATTGACCGATGACGTTAATACTACAATTGGATCCGGGTTGGAACAAAGTCCAAATTTTAAGGGATGCTATTTGCCATTGGCGAATCAACCCCAATCATTCCTCGACCTCAGCCCCACGTTCGAATGCGAATCTACAGTAAACTTGTGAATCAGCCTGTATATATTTTTTATCCCAATCACTCGTAATTTTAATAATCTGGTTTTCGATGCCATGAAAATGTTGCGTAGGTACGCAATTTTTTGCGTGACAACCCTTGTAAATTTTTTTATAAAATTTCAATAAAATATAAATAAAATAACCAAAAATTGCCTCCGCGTCAATTCACACACACGTGACAATGCGTAATCTTGACCAGGTGTGTACATCTCGTAATTAACATAAGCGAGCATTGCTTTTACCTGAAACACCCTTAAAATTTAACAAACCGCCCAAGGACCTTCAGCATCCATTTTGATAATATTTGCCCAGCTCACCCTGTAGGAAAGAGATGAACTGTTTACGAGATGTTACCGAGTTAGGGGATGATTGTCGTGGGCGAGAGGGTCGAGTACCCGGAAGGGTTGTAAAATGTTAAGAGGGGTTGGGGAATCCGAGTCGAAAATTTATGGCTTCGCGATGCTTGGCCATCTGGTGGCGAAAATCAGGTATAACGAGAGAGAGAAAAATCTATTGACGACTGATGCGAGATGCTGGATCCTTTTTCCAAATTTCTTTTATTTTGTCTCCCTTTCTCGCTTTCCCTTTATTATTCACTTTCCCTCGTCGCTACGAACCGTCGGATTCTTATTTACATCCCTTAACCCTTTAGAATTCGACGCTTCCATCCAGCAACCCCTTAACCGCTACCCCGTGGGTCATGACTATATCTATATACAGTTATACCCGAAGCAGAGGATAACTCGAATACGTGATATTATTATTATTATCTGACGAATGCGAAATCCAATATGGCTTCAATGCCTCTGAATATCAATTCAAAGGAGAACTCGGAGCTGAGTGTATATAGATATATTTTTCAAAGGTCCTTCAACTTGTATATGACTTTAAGGGTTGGACGAGGTTTGAAAAAAAAAATCGATGTGACCGAGAGAAGGGGTAGGTAAATTCAGTTTCGAGTTACTATAATTATTTTGATTAACTATTGTTACATTTTTATTTTCAACCCCATATTTTTATTATTTGCCCAATCGACACTTCGGACGATGCGGCATTGCGAAAGCATTGATATCTAAGGGTTGTTTTTTTTTTGCAGTGAACAAAAAAATTCACCCCGCCTTACAGGGGTAGTTGCTTAAGCCAAGTTCAGTGCTCGCGTTACTTACGCGGTAACGCACTGTTGGATTTGAAGAAAGTATCAATAGAGGGGCAGGGGGGCGGATCTCGGCGCAACCCTTTAAGAGTCGCGGCAAGGGGTTAAATGCTCCCCCATGCCATTTCCCTCGGGTAGACGTTTGCCTGCGTTAAGCGGGCTGTTGCAACCCTTCATCCTTAGGATATAATGCAACCCTTCGTCCTTGGGTTATCGTGCACCCCTTATGGACCGCCATGCTTTTTCTTAAAATCTCATTAAAAATACAACCCCTCGAATTGCATTAAAAATAATCGCGACGAGCTCACGTGATTTTATACAATTTTGATTAATTGCATCCGTCCAGGATTCTCGAAGGGTCAAAGGGTTCAAGTAAGTGATAGTAAAATTTTGGTTAAAGCACAGAAACCACGTGCGAGAAAAAATAACTTGAATTTTGATAAATTTTTTTAATGATGGTTAAGCAAAAAAAACTTTTTCGCCATTTAATTCAATTCCCATAACATATTCGCAAACAAGTGTACAGCTTCCCAAGGCTGATTGGATGAATTACGACATGTCGAATGGTCGACTTGTCCCTCAGTACATATTACACCCCTTTGCGAAGGGGTTGTTATACGTGTATAAAAAAAACAGTAACAGCCAAAAAGAATTATTATAGCCACGACACAGTCTAAATGAAAAAAAACTACCCCACAAAGAATTCCTAATAATCCGGGCGAGCGACATTTTTGTTTTGCTCTTTATTTTCGTCTCCGACTTTTTTTTTCCACCCCTTTGGTACGTACTTTTTTTTTTATGACTACGTCCACAAGTCGCCGCTACCCCTGAAATCGTGCTGCAGCAAGGGATGATATCCGACAGGGGTAACATAGAGCAATGACGTGGAGTAGAAGGAAACTTTGGTATTTTACGACTCCAGGGCTGAAATAGGGGTGGGTGAGTTCTTGTAATTGCGGTGGCCAGCAACCCCTCTTGAGGACTTGTACTGTTCTAACGAGGGTTAAAAGTCCCTGTAATGATCAAGGGGATGAGATGCTATGTTTCTTTCGCTTTTTTTTTAATTTCTTTTTCTCCTCGTTTTCATCCCTCTCTCCCGCTTCGCCCTTGCATTGTACGTCTTTTAGGATTTTTTTTTTTATTTACCATAAATCCCACACAGTCAGCAGTAGGCATGACGTATCAACCCCTCATGAACTCCATAAGCGCACGAGCGTGTGTTAGTACGACCCTGAAAACTGTGCAGCCGCCCTTAATTAGAGAGAAAAACGAAGAGGGTGGTTTTATTAATCGTGCACGTAAAATAAAGCGAAATTTGCAGACTCATCGTTCGCGGGACCCTTTTAAAATTTTCTCAATTATTATTATTTTTTTTTTTTTCAATTCTTTTCCACCGTGCGACTTCGCCTGTCTCTCAGTCTTTGCAACCCCCTTAACAAGGGGTCGAGGCAATGTAATAAAATATACACGCTACCTCGTCAATATTTCGACCCACGCAGTTATCGGTTTGAAAAAACCAAAAAAAAAAAAAATTTCTAAAAATCCACCTCATTTTACCCTATCTCCCTCGGGGGGGATATTTTTGAAAAAAAAAGCCCCGGCGATCGGGAGAGAAAAACAAAAGTAGAAAACACAGACCGAAGGGAGATGACGAAGAAAAATAGGAGCGATAAAAGGAGACGGAAGCAAGAAAAGAAACAACCAGACACTCGTAGTAGAGACATTTAAAGAGAATCTAAATTGGCTCGACGTAAATTTACCCAGCAGGGGTACAAATAGCCGCGAAACTCTGACGGCCGGCCAATTCGAATCCAACACCCAGAATCTTAAGGTGTCATACAGAAAAAAAAAAGAATCCGACAAATTCAATGATAGCTCAAAATTTTTTTTTTTAATTATTCCACCCTGAAGAAAATCACCAAATGATCCACATATACTGTATAAAGTCGCAAAAAATCCGTATAAAAAAAATACAAAAAAAAAACCCTATGTAAAGTAGTACAGAAATTATTTGTATTTCTACAGGCAAATTTTTTTACCGGGATATTCAAATTTCCTTGACTCAAGCATATACCGTACTCGTAATAAAACCCCAGCTAAAATCCGACTGCAGTTCGGTGTGAGGGACACCTTTAAGATTGGCCGTCGACGTAGACGAGCGGGGCACTCGGCACGGGACGTCGCAGTCGTCGGAACCTTTTCCAATTGACGTCATCAGCCGATTTTATTTCTCTTTTTTTTTTCCCCGACCCACCTCCCACCACCCCCGTCTCTCATCACGAACCCCCCGACGAAGCCTTTTTCTCTTTCGCGGGGTAAGAATACAACATGGCGCTCTCACTTTGGGACTTCGTGTTGCAACCCGAACGAAACCGGAATAGACACCGCTTGGACTCGGAGACGAATTAAACACGGCGCTTTCGATCTCTTCGAATAGTTCACGATACGCGGAACCCTCTATTTTTTATTTTCCTAAAGTTGAAATTTGAAAAAAAAAAATTTTGTCAAAAAAATTCAAAATAATTTTTTTTTTTTTTTTTCATATACGCTCAACTATGTTCGTACCGATTGGTTATTTTCTACGTTAAAAAAAAAGAGATAAAAAAAAGACTAAAAAAAGTCCAATTCCACATGCCTTATAGCTTTCGATTTAATTCCCGTGGGACGCGCAGGCCGTCTTCCCAAGTTAGCCATTGGCCAGGTGCATTGTGTTATGCACGCACTTATTTCCGTAGCGCAGAAAAGAACTATAGACCGCGGTCGCACCTATTTCGGTACCACGGAATTTCATTCGGTACGATCGGAATTCACTTAGCCGATTATACGTCGACGAGCGACGTCGCATTTCCAAAAACTAGATAAATAAAAAAAAAACTTTTTTTTTCCCCCCCGACAACCAAAAATTCTCTTTCAACGATCACGCCTAAACTGTCCACCCGTACCGGTAAGTGTATTTTTCAAAATTTCTTTTTTCCCATTCACACCAAATCTAGACAAAACCTTCTTAACCGATTGAGCTTAACTTTTTTTAATGCTATTTCAGTAAAAATCGTCTAGATTTAGGACACAGAGCCATAAAACCCATAGGGCATAACGTTCAGGCCAGTAACCCAATTCGCAGCTTATATGCGGACTGCGTTGCATATTTACATGGGAGTATATAGTCGCTGGGTTTACATATGTTACAAGGTGGATACGTATGTGCCGTATTATATATAGCCGATTGACGTGCGAGAGAGTCTAGGCTGGGCCAAAGATTGCATAGTCGCCCGGCCCGGGAAGGTGTAACAAAGTTTTGAAAAATTGACCTGCCACAGTTTCCACATCTAAGCTGGCGTAGAGACGTCGTGGAGGAAAGAAAGAAAGAAAAGAAGAAGAAAAAATAGTCCCGGTAAAAAAAAAGAATACAAAAAAAATTGGATCGCGAACGAGTCGTAATTTCGAAACACGACCATAAGTACGAGTAAAATCAATTTCCCGTGTGTAACGCATAATGTTTGGCAAACCCGTTGGTCATTACAGCCCCTCCCTACCCGTGCAAAATGGTTTACAGTCGAGTTTACGCTGGTCTAAAAATAAGGTCGACAGTGTATTTTGCCACGATTATGATCACGTTCAGCCTTTAACGTTCTTGGTTAACGCGGCCATTTTCTTTTACGATCGTATGCACGAGACGCGTTTCTCTGTTCGCGTTCGTTCGGCAAACCGTACAATTTTACGAAAGACCGCGGGCAACGCTACTCGGCTCATTGTTTATCTTGAAGCTACCTGTAGCCAAGGCTGCCTACCTACGGGGAATGGCGGAGGGAGTTTCGAGGAAGCTCAGGTCTAAGAAGCGCAGGAGGAGCGTCTACCCGTAAAGATTGCACAATGCAACCGTCGGTTGACGCAACGTGACGCAACGAAACGTAACGAGAAATCATACGGAAGCGACGGGAGGGAGGTACAGGAGAACATTGAATCACAGGACTTTCCCAGCATCCTTGAAAAGGAGCTGGAATCTCGACAATGAACCCCGAAAGTCTTTTAAAGGTTAAATATCGTCCAAGGTACAAAGTTGCATGTATTCTTGAAGGGCTCGGCGGGATCAGCTGATGCCCGTCGGCTAGGCCGAAAGTGTTTTTCCCAAGTTTGGTAAAGAAGCACGAAAATGTATAGAAAATTAATTTTTAAAATATGTCACTAGAAAAAACAAGAATTAAACTGAAGTAAAACGAAAGTTAACAAAATTATTCATAACCTCGAAATTGTCCAACGTCGAACATATATATATATATTATTACGTATAAGCGAAAAGGGCCGAAGCCATTGTAATATCCTAGTAACTTTGTAGTTTACAAGTTGGCAATAGTGGCGCACCTTTCAGCGGTCATTTCCATGCTAATCTCGTCCCTCTAGAGTCTAATTTTCACTCAGTGGCTCGCGCGAGTCTCGTGCGTCACGAGACAGACTATGAATTTCGTCCTTTTATTTTCCTACCATGCCAACTCTGTCTGTCTGTCTCTCTCTCTCTCTCCCTCCCTCTCTGACTCATACCTTGTCTATCCATAAGACCATCGGCCACGTCGATAAAGTCATTTTCGTTCTTTTCCTTTGCTTCACTCTTATTCTCAACGTCCCGCGAAGCGCCGACGTAAACGAAAACGCAGTCGTAATCGCTAGACACAGACGCCAGCGCGTCCAGGATCGCTTTCGGCATCGAGCAGCAAATCTGAAGTGGCCGACGCAGTCGCATCGCGACTTGGCACGTTCTGGTATAAATACATATGAGAACTGGGTCGCTGCCCTGCTATGCCATCATACGAGAAGTCGTAGACAGTCCGCGACTTCCCGTCGACGGAATAAATTTTATCGTTAAACGATTCGTGGGATTCCCTGGCGACGCGGAAGCGAACTAAACGTCAGACGGTAGAATCCGGCCGAGGAGGACGCGCCGGTCGCGTCGACCAGTAAATATACGAATTTATTGGACTTTGCCGTTCGTGCAAAACCGTATTGCCTTAGGTTATTAAGGAACACATGTTTTTCTCACGAGTAGGTACGACGGCAGAACAAGGAACAAGGTGTGAGAGGAGGCCGCGCGAGGGACAATAAGAAAGACGCCTCTCTGTAAAGGGACGAATGAAAATTAGAGAACGAATGTAAATGCAAGACAGACGAACGAAAAATGAGAAAGAATAAGAGACTCGGAGAAGGTGCGTGCAAATGTTCAATCGCGGTTAAGCAGGCGAAATTTTCGGTGCTGTGTCTGCCATATGACAATAACATCTGCGGCCCATGCTTAGGCTACGACTACTATGGCGAGCGGCATAGCTGTGGTCGTTATACTGTAGTATGAAGAGGACTATGGCTCGTACCATCTTGCAGGCCTCCGACCTAACGAAATCCATCGACCTTACCAAAGACGGAATGGACCGAGTGTTCTCAAAAAAATGTGAATACTTACGAGAGAAGACCGTTGCTCGTGTGCGCATGCGCAATCGGTCGCTCGCGTCAATCGAGGTTATGTCCTAGTCGGTTGAAAACACGTGCAATTTGCTTGACGACACGAGACGATTGAATCTGTCGGTCTTGTCAATCGTCAGTACCGAAATGGCTGGGACTTTGTAATTGGGAACTTGTATTTACAAGACTTGGCCTTTTTATCGGGATTTGAGAACCGTTGAAGACACTTCGACAGATGTGGAGACGAGACCGCCGTACTGAATGATGTGTATGCGTCGTTGCGAGTGCGGCGAAGGTTGAAATCTCAGGTAAAATTGTACCTTTTGGAAATACGTGTCTTTCTAGTTACCTGTGTGGCCACGTGCTGAACAGACGCGAATTTACACGGCTTGGCAACGCTTTGTTTCTTTGTCACGTGATGGACAATTGGTACGTGGTTCTGAATAATTAGGAATTGGTGGGATATTTTACTTATAGCTGTGGGACGACATTTGTTGACCACTTGTGCTGACCAGAACACACGTTTGTGAGATAGTAAAAGTATTTGGTGCGTTGTAAATTTTTTAGGATCAATATACCTGTGTGATTTACGAACAGCACAGGTTAGTATTCATCCTTCAGTACCACGTAGAATTGACGGGCAGAGATTGGATTTATTGACAATGAATATTCATAGTGAAGGATACAATCAATGGCTGCTTTTTACTGGGTAGTAGGTACTTCAAAGCTCAAACTGTTCTACTGTCATCGTATCGATGCACCATATGTGCCGGAAACACGTGATTCGACAGAGGGGAAGAAGGAGCCTTCCATTCCTACGTCAGTAATAGGCGAGATCTGCTTTACCGACGGTAGGTAATACGATCGAGTGAGTAAACGGATGATAAAATAGGATAATGTAGAATCGAAGTCACCACTGCTCACTAGGGTTCCGAATGAAGCGCAAAATGCTAAGCAAACAAAAAGTACCAACCGGGATAAGGGCTGTTCGTTATTTTAGCCAGAATAAACATTGCCCGAGCTGGGTAATCGAATCTCGGTCACTGAATCATTGCGAAGTAGCACTGGAACATAACCTCTTCAAACACAACACTGAGAATAGTCAAAGAATAAAAATGAGACGTCATTGATTCAATGATATAAAAGCATCATCCAAATCGGAAGGAATATTTAAAAACCCTGCTAAATGATTTAAGAAACAGCACTAATAGATAAGGACCTCTACAGATAACTGTATCACGAAAAAAAAAATAAGAAAATTTTCCGTACATACTAAAATTTCATCCCAAAAAAAGCAAACATCTGGTAACGAACCTTAGGACAAAGAACAGTATCCAAGTGAAAACTGAAGAAACCCAAGAAAGAAACTTTCCGACCGAGCACGTAAGAAGTGAACCTAACCTCAAAGTCTCAACGTAACACCAAAAATACAGTAAATATATGACAATCTTACTTCGAATCCCACAAAACGACAGCTGAGATATATCTTCAAAGTGTCAAAATCCTAATCACAACCACTTGAAAGGACCGTAAAATCATTACCAGCTGAAAAGGTGAACTTGACACATGTCAACCTGTCCATGACAATCTCAAAAGCAAGTGACGAGGTGCAGCACGGTAAGAAAAGTGAGAATACAAAAGCCCCTAACAAGGGATGCCATGTAAGAAAGGGGTTGAAAGCCGGCATGGTTAAACGTCAACGTAGACAGGGACAGAAAAAGTTACGGAATAGAAAAAACAATAAGAAAACAGTAATGAAAAGGACTAGCAATCGTAACTCACCGCTGTGACCGGTGTTGCTCGAGGACTGGCCCATCGTCAAAGCGCCCCTTCAAGATATCCACGTTGGCTGCCAATTCTCAAAGAGGGTAAACACGCGGTTTCTCACGTGAAAAAACGGGGGCATGGGTGCGCGAAAAACACGGGCATTTTTACGGAATATCTTGCATCTCGTACCGCAGTGCTGCGCGAACGCGACGGCATTGGCACCCTACTCCCACTCCACGATCAGAACGTCCCCCCAGTCCCCACCACACTAAACACACACATGCTCGCGTCCACGCGTGCACAGATGCCGCTGCGGCCACGGAAGAGTCGCGAGAGGTGATTGGCCCGCGAGACAGTGACGCGCATGCGCCGACCGCCATTATTTGAACGGCCTTTAAATACTGCGTTGTGATACGAATAAACGGCATTCATTCGTGGAAAGACAAGGCGAGTGCATCTGACGCTAATGGATTTTTTTGAATTTTTCAGAGGCCTTTTTCACTGAAAAGACTAAACGGAATGCTGTTACGATGCTTTTTGTTAGGACGTTTCATCGTGTTTTAAAGTGTCAGAGGGGAAGAACATTTGATCTTTTGTATTACGCGTCGTGCATATTATGCGATTTGATGCAAATCACGTACCTGGCGACTAACGTGGACACAGATATGTAATTATTTGTGAAATAGATTAATAAGGTAGAAACGTTTCTATTATATAAATTATCAAGTGTGCGCCGCAGTTTTTTCGTGCAGTGTTACGTTTTGTATATGAGGAAAGTAATGTAGACTGATGAGGTAATCCAGTGAATCTACGCACCCTGATATTGCGTGCTTCGAGTAGTTTGTGGTAGTGAACCGGGTTGCATCATGAGGTAGGATCACGCAAGACAGCTATACCTATTCCTATAAAGTTAACCTAGATATAGAAATAAGGCAGATGTGAATTCACTGAATTTATCAAGCAAGGCAACAACGTTCACTCACCCTATTGACAAGGTTGTTGATAAACATTCACCAAAGTCGTCAACAAGCACACGTATGTAGATACAGCACCGAAAATTATTTGTGTAAATAAAATCAAAATCTTTTTACAATTACAATTTTTAAACAAGTCTTTCGATCACTGGTTGCTTAAAGAAAATGAAAAGTCAGGACACTGTGACAATTTCATGATCAAAGACTCAATGACACTTCGTGAAATGAGGACTGCATCACGAATCAATAAAATTCTGATTTAACCAGCAGAACGATTTGGTTCATCGATCCGAAACATTCGAAGGACACAGCAAGGATCAATGCCATGATAATTCCTTGATCCAAGGGTAACAGGGAGGATTTATCGGCGCCGTACAGCATCTCCTTGGTAACGTAAAGTCACAACAGGCCGTTCGAAGCTTCGCAGTACCGTTAAGCTCAGTATTAACGTCGGCAGTCGACCGCTTCGTCGATCAAGAAACGTCGTCCGTCATTCTGTCTCGGATATTACACAGGATTTTATAGCCTCTACTTAATTGACCGGATATATCGAGGACACTTCCGTTGGAAGGCGTGACCCAGAATTCAGAAATTCTGAAGCTTAGGAAGTCGTCTGTCATGAGATACAGTACTGTCACGGTGACAGTAGCGTCCTGCCAAAAGTTGGAAAGCTGACGAAAAAGAATATTTGAAAAAATAACGAATAATCAGGCAGTACCTGACAATCATATCCTGATAAGGGCATCAACGTGAACATGAGGCTGTCAGTGATTGGCTTCTTCTTCGTTCTTCATTTAAATATTCAGACAAGTAAGTTATACCATTTCGTGAATAAAAATTGTCCTTTTCGCAAAAAATTCTATTTTCTTTATCTTTTCTTTTTTTAAACATAGGCCAGGCTATAGACTGTTTCAAATGCGTCTCCGAAGGCGGTAACAATAAAGCCTGTGACGACCCTTTTCATAATAATGGGAGTCTTGGATTTTTGGAATCACCTTGTCAGGGCGGACGAAAGGGACGCGACGGACCGTTTCCCGCCACTGCTTGTGTCAAACTCGCTGGAGTATTTGGTATTGAAAACTAGCCTTTACGTTGCAGTTTGTCGACTGTGCTTCAGTTGTGTCTTGATTGATTGTTATTCACAGCGTCGCGTGCAACGTGTCTTTGTGTCTTTCGTGCGGGCGAGAACGTTTGCTGAAAAACAACAAATTTATAACCAAACAATCGTTATCCTATTTTAAAATTAAAAAAGAAACCAATTTCAATTGAACCGCCGGCCACCGAGTACGACAATTAATTAAAGATGACACTCGCTATCTTATCGATATTTTTTTTTTTAATCTTTTGACGTCAAACAAGGCATATATTGAATTTGCACTGTCGCGAACAAACAAAAAAGAAGGAAATTACAATTCGTACATTCTTTTTACATTATTTGCGGTAATTGCAAAGCTGAAACTGGCAGCACCCTCACGATAAGAGCATGTGCACTCGACAGTGGAACTCTGACAACCGATTCTGAACTAATCAGAATGTCTCATTGCGGTGGATTTTACTACAACGACAAGTAAGAGTAAATTGTATATAACAGCTATATAATTAAATCAATAGCAGTGCAATCAGATTCACTAAAGACTGTGAGGTGTAAAATAAATTATGAAATACATTCATTTTCATTATTAGATACGTTCGCGGATGCGTCCAATCCTGTAGCGACGCCGACGCCTGCAACGCGTCCCGACGCCATTCCATATCCTTATCACTGATGGCAGCAATCCTGGCAGTTCACCTACAAGAAGCGCTTCAAGAAGCTCGAGGATTTTCTTGAGTCGGTGAAATCTGAGGATCCAAAAAAATAAGCACCCTTTGGCTAAACTCATAAGGGATTCGTATAAGTTTTTCATTTCCCTGTTTAAAATAGTTATGGGCGTAATTAATCCAATAATGATATAACGATTGTACATAAGCACCATACTGCCTTGCTAAACGATTTTACAATCATACGCTATTTTAGTCTTAATGGCACATATTAAAATTCGGATACAATGTGAGGGTCTCGATTTTAACGACACAAGTCACGGTTCACCGTTCTCATCCAATTAAAGTAAAATTAACAGTAACCAAACGAGATCTATGATTCTCAATGATCTTTCACGTATCCATGCAGCTGCGACTGTTGTCAGAGTTCATGACTCTTTTTGTATTCTTACGTTCATAATGGCGTCCCAACCAAGGACTTTATAATGACTGCTTATATGCTTAAAGATAGCTCAATACGTAATCCTCTTTCTCATAGGAAACAGTGTACTAATGGGTAAACAAACATGTCGATGTGCAAACGCGTTACAGTGGATTCGCATCACATTAGGGTTCACTTAAAATACTTTACATAGTTTTATGTTTCATACGTAGCGCTCGTTACTATTCTACATATGTTGCATGTGCATATCGCTTTGCAGATGCATTCAGTTTACGTTAATCAACTGGTTTCATTAATGTATCTTAATAGGACCATCGAAAAAGACTTTTGCATTACGCAAATCAGGTGTATACTGAAGTATTGATGGCAAGTGATGTTAATTTGAATATATGTATTATTTATTTTTTCAATTGGCGATTGATTTTTATTTTTATATATAACGAACTTTGTATCTACATTACCGACGTTAACGATCGATTTTATATATCTGTGTATTTGCGTTCGCAACACCAAGTGTCCTTTGTGATTTTACCATAAAGACGAATTGGCAGCTCCTATATGTAATTCAATGTAATAACGCCGATAGTCGTTTGTGCGCGCGACAATCACAGCTGGCAACGTACGCGTGTCGCGGTAAAAATCAAAAAAGCTTGTAGAGATATCGAAATTTGCCAGTAAAAGTCTTTCGGTCGTTCGGATTCGTGGGTAGAGCAGATTATTTTGAGAAAGAAAAAGATCAAATAACCGAGCCAATGGGAAATCTACGTATTGCCCAGGAACAGATTGGTGATTTTGACGAGCCGTTCGACACTGTGAAAATTATACGACAAATTTTGAATTCCCTGTCACTGATTTGCGACGACACGTCGAATTTCTATTCTGGATTGATAATAGCAGTCTTATGGGTGGCAGTTTTCAAAATCAACAGCGATTGGCTCCTCGAGGTAGTTTTTCCATGAAACATCTATCTTAAGAAGTAAATTTCACAAATTCATATCGCAGATTCTCTTATCTCAATAAAGTCTATTGCAAACGTACAAGTTTCAATAAATTCTTTAATAATTTCTACCTACAGTCGGTAAAGAAAACTATCTTTACAATATACGCATTCCAAACGAAAACTAAACGACACGACTCTTCCTTATAATTATAACTACACATATCAAATATCCAAATTCCATGTTCTTGCTGAAAAAAAATACGCTTCGTTGTCCGCAAGGCAAATCCTAAACTGTTTAAAAAATTTCCACGAACGACCAATCGATATTCATTTAACGATATCGGAGTAAAGTTCAGAGAATTTATTTCCATTGCATATCGTAAAAAGCTGACCTTTCAAATCCATTCATCCCACTGCATGACTATCGTTATTAACACTACGCATAGCACATAAAATATTCGCAGTCCAATTTCTTAATATTATTCTCTTGCTCGTTAGGGTGTATATTATCTTCGTGACGTGTCTATAGAAGTCATACAGATAATACACAATGCCATGGAAGGAACTATTAACGTTGTCACTGGAATATCGTTCATGGACTTAGAGTATCTTGCATCAATTTCTATCGTCATCCTTCTGTTGATCGGAGCTACGAAAATGGTGCTCAACATTGCCAAAAAGGTCTGTGAAAAAACAATTATTCATCCCCCAATCCCACTCACCGACATCACGTCGCTTACGAGATTAAATTTACAGAGGCCACGGAACGCGCGTACTTCTAAAAAGTACAGACACTCTTGCATGAACTTATCGTGATAAAGAAACTTTTAATTTCACCAAACAATTTTTGTTTAAACCTCACGTTACAATGGAAGATTGAAGGTAATCGTCACATTACGCCTGAGTCGTTAGCCTGCTTATGTTGTTTACAATTAATGTGACTTAATTTTACGTAACAGTCGCTGTCCATTGAAAAATATATAAAAATTGCGTCGTCAATTAATTCTCTTCCTCCCGGGTGTCATATTTATATACAATTTTTATTATTTTATAACAATGTGTAAAGCGGTATATCAAATACAATTACACGTTTAATTTACACCGTGTTATGTACATACGTTTATATATCTATATATAAAAATATTCATTACGCATCAAATTGGGTCCGTTAGTAATTTAAGTAATGACTTAATGGTCTAATCAATTCCAAATGAGAATAAATCTAGGCAGATTAGATACGTAATGTCGGTTTTCACTAAGGAGTCATTTCTTGGTGAATTATTCGTGGTTAATTTTTAACGTATAGAAACAAAATTCGCAGAACGAAAGATTTGCAATACCAAGTGTATAAATCGTTTACGCATCAGCTCTATCATACATCAAACAATAATAGGATATCTTGCAGAAATATTATACTAGCTCTCTCTCGATAATATAATATATAAATAATTAATCTTACGCACGACACTGTACGAAAGAGAGCGCGATAGAAATAAATAATTCGTTAAGGTTAAAAAAAGATTCGAGAATTACTTTGTGTAAAATAATAATAACATAATACTTTCGATGACGTACCATATGTGTGTCTCCATTTTCGAATTTCAAGTCTATTCGATTCTTTTTGCGTTTGAAGCAGTTCTCGCTTGCTTCAGTCATTTACTACTGTGATGGCCAACTTGTGTTCGGGCCACGAGAAAGTTTTTGGTAGTGGAATCTTTAAAGTAATAATTCTATTATGAGACTGAGGTATCTAAGAGACTTTTCCAATTTGAAAATTTATATAATGAACGTCATGTCAAGATTGAAGAAGAAAGTGTCTTGACTTACCTGACCAGGAGTACTGAGAATCTGAAACTCCTGGGCCATCTTGTCCGCGAGTTCCTCCGGCAAGAGAACTTGTAACCAAGGTCCTTGCACCGCGTAAGGCTTCTCTTTTGTAACCAGAGTACCAGTAACAGATGGTGCGACTATCGTAACCGCAGTATGTGAGAGGATGGATTTGAAAGTAAAATGTCGACCGTGCATTACTCGTCCCCTGAGAGAAAAGATGAATAAAAATGTGGTCATATTAGATTACATGATCATGTTTCAAGAGAGTGTGGTATAAGGCTAGTATAATTCCAGATGATGAAATAAATATTGACTCAGAACATTAACTTACTTTATTGCCAGCGGTAAAAGACTTCCAGCCTCGAGATTAAAGGTCAAGTGGAGCCCAGGAAGAACCCTTATGTGATTTTCATCCCCAAAATTCGAGTCCTGCTCGCACGGAGATAATCTTTCGGTTTTTATGAAAGGTTTCACGTCGTTTTCCTCGTCGTCTGACTCGTCTCTCTTCTCTCTGTACTTTTCAGTACTTTTCTCACCAGATATTTGCACCCACCTGTGCAGTTAAGAGAAAGATCAAGAGAAATATAGATGTGAGAGAGATTAATGATTAAATTATTTTTATTAAATTTTTACTAACCAACACTTGGCCGATACACCACTCAGATTCGATCCTTCTCTTTCGATACCACTCTGAATTTTTTCAGCTACGGAAGGATCCTCTTCCATTACAGAATGGATCCTTCTGGTATCTGTAACTAACCAAGGTCCACATGCCCTACTTCCTTTTAAAAGATTCACAACTCCCAAGCCATGCCAATGTTGAGCTGCCTGCAGCTCTTCTGAAGTGACACCAATGATCTGTACAAAGGACACCTGCGATAAAGTAGTGAGAATCATTGTACATTTTATCAATACTGTTACTTCATAAGCATTTGTAATTCTGCTTTTTATACCTCTCCATGGGGAGTAGAAACAGGACTAGGAAGTTGAGGATCTCGTCCCATTATCATCTGAGTAATACGACCATTGCCATTGTCCAACGGAGCATGCCAGGATACATGATCCCCTGGCAGTAACATATTACCAGAATTGAACACGTACTTAGCCAGTTGTTGCATCACATTAGCGGGCCACGTAGGTGGTGTTGTCTCTCCAGGTTCACGAGCCAGTCGAAATGTTAATTCAAAACCAAATCCACTAGGACGACCTGGACCAGTCTTAGGATGCAATCTTCCATCTCCATGAAGATCCGACAGACCTAAGCTGTTGCAGTAACAGTAAAGCTTAACGATACCTAACTGTAACTTTCCTTGATACACTAAGTTATATCCCTGCAATAACAGGTACTCCGAGGTGATTAATATTCTCTACCTGTTTGAATGGCAATGACAGGATATAGAAATCTTCGAAAAGTCCAAGAAAGAACACTTGGTAAAATATACAAGGGATGAAAGGATATATTTCGTGAATGAAGAAATCTATACTTAGATTCAGACAGAGCAAAGAAGGGAACTTCCCGCAGTTCTATTTCCGCTCCAAGTCCTCACCCCGTGCTTTAAACAGCTTTATCCCCTTGCATACAGTGACTCTACTATATATAGAATGGACTATTACAACAGCTGCCAAGATATAGGGTGTCCTAAAAAAATTAACTGGCTCTTACGACTCGTCCAGTTGCACAGATTTTAACAACTTATAGTCACTACTTCTGAATAGACAATAAATTCTGTTTTTCATAATTTCGTTACACAAAGCGTAACGTCTTACATAAGCGTAATAGTCTTAATATGCTCCAATATTACTAGTATGCTTCCACGTTAGATACTAGCATACATAGGTATATTCCTTAGTAAACAATCCGTACGGATGTTTATGAGTGTCATGCCTTTATATACACCGTATACTGTATACTGTATACTCAAGTATATAATACATAGAACATGCGTACACGTGCGCAGTAAAACTTTCACGCACGTGGCAACACACTTTGAAACGTGGTGACGCTGATAAATGCCTGACTTCCCGTTTTTTTCCTCCTTGTTTTTTCATTCGTTACCGCCCTACAGGATTCTTCCCTTTTACCCGGAAAAAAAAGGAAGAAAAAAGATGAGAAGCATGACATCCATGTCTTTCACAATGAGTCCTTACTGGTGTGGAACCTTTGAGAAAATGTCACACAAAACAGAGACGATTTGAATGACTTGCAATGTTCCTATTGGGTACGAGGAAAAATTATAATTTTAAAGATTACCTTACGTAATGCCAATGTGGTGGTATACCAAGCTCTGGTGAACCTGGATTCTCGTACATACTTATGTAGTCCAAGGGATCAGGTCCTCCTAGCCTATATTAAAATATAAATAATTTTTTTAAGCAGAGCTCTGCAACTTTTGATGAAAAAAAAGTATACTTTAAATTTCATTCATGAATATGTAAAAATAGGTTTGCGATAAAAACGTTAATAACATGTTATATTTATGAATTATAGATTCTCTTAATTTTGAACTGTGTTTTGAGTTTTTCAGATTTATAATAACTATTGAACTAATAGGCATTACATGAAAATTGGATACATATTGCAAAATATAAGAAATAGCATATATGTATATGCTAAATATAAATGACTTCTTATGAGCAAAAATTAATTAAAATTACAAAAGATTGATAAATGTTAATAACTAATTTTATTTATGCATTACTAAGATACTTATCAGCGAGCATAAAAAACTCATCATGACTTAATACACAAACAATTAATATTAACTACATCACAAAATTAAGTATTGCATTTTCAATAAATATTCCAATTAGTCTTATTACATAGTTTGAGTAATCCATTGTTCAAGATCATTCCAAAAATAAGAAAGCAAATAGAAAAGCATCAAACTAAACTAACTTGACATAATAAAACAAACAGATGATCCATGCAATAAAGATATCTGTGTGTAAGTATAAATGCGTCCAGCATAGAAAATTTCTAAAGGAAAACAGAAACAACGTGCATCTTTTCTTTCTTTGACAGACAAAACAAGAAATTCCAAGCACATCCTAAAAAGCCACATTGCCCGCGAATCTCGCCCTAGTATCTAAACATATCCTCTGGACTACCTAAATCCCACAAAAAGATCCGAAGAAATGTTCTTTGGTAATAAAAAAACGTACCAGTATTTAACTATGGCCGTGACCGTCAATGGATTTCCTTGATCGGGGTAAATTTCCTTGCACAATGCGTGCAAGGCGTCCAAGCCCAAAGCTCTAGGAGAAGGTCCATAATTCGGTTGTCCCGGTGGAACTCTTCTGGCGAATTCCTCGCGCTCCCGCATGTTTCCAAACATAAACGCAAGGAGATTTGCACGCAAGAGCACTGTACAGAACGAAGAATTCCAGACTATTAACCACTGTACTTTCTACAGCCAGACAGTCTTATATACAACATGGAATGTTTGACTGCCTGTAGAAGACTGACTACTCTAACTATAGTTTTATATATGCACTGTTTAGTTCCCCCACCACGATTCACATACATGTTATAAGCATAGCCCATTGGTTGAGAACATTGATACTTGTTGCTGATTGGATGAGAATAAAAATGGAGTCTGCGTTGCTACAGAAGATTGCACTGCTCCGAAATGAGTAGGAGTAAACTCTCTGAGTAGTAGGCTAATGTTGTTTATATGGAGTAAAGTTTTGTTAATACATAACCGTGTTTGCAATGTGACATGTCAAGATGCGTCTAACGTTTGTATTTAGTATTTATCTCTGTTTCTGTTGGAGCTTTGGAACATGTCTTGTACTCACTGCAGCTAACAAGAGTGAGGAAGCTTACCAAGCTTACAGACCACTTGGTCCTTTGGTTATGTGCAAATTTTTGTTAGTGTCAATATAGGTTCGTTTCTCATTTCTTAATTATTTATGCAACTGTTATTTTTGTAGGCCTAGAGAATTTCTTGAGTGTGAGGACCCTATTGACCATAAAGGAAATAAGACTGCTAGAGAAGAAATGGGACATGGTTGTGTTAAGGTAACTATAACGTTTTGAATAGTTTATGTGAATTTCTTGTCATGAAATATTGTAAATTCTGTTTCAGTTTGGAGGCTCACGATATGAAGATGTTGAGAGAACTAAGGTTTCCTGTACTGTTCTTCAGGATATAGAGTGTTTTGGATCTAGATCATTCTTTCGAGAAGGTGTTCCCTGTATAAAATACAGTGGTCATTACTTTGCTACTACTTTACTTTATAGCATACTCTTAGGCTTCCTTGGAATGGACAGGTTTTGTCTTGGACAGACTGGAACTGCTGTTGGAAAGCTGTTGACTTTGGGGGGTATCGGTGTATGGTGGATTGTTGATGTAATATTACTTATAACAAATTCATTGCAACCTGAGGATGGGAGTAATTGGAATCCTTATGTCTAATTGTAAACTATTATTATAAGTACACGAGAATTCTTAAGAGCATTTATCGTCGATATTATATACGTATCAATTAAGCTTATTTGATAAGGGTACAATAAAACAATGAAACTCTTGACACAAAATATTATAACAAATCATATTCCATAGTCATACAATTTACGTAATTGATTTAATTTTTTTTATGGATTAGTTAAACTACAAATCATAATCTTCCAGTTGGTAGAGTTCACTTAATAATCTATAAATGTAGGAGGGAGCATTTCCACCACTAGAACAAAAAATGTATATTCAATAAAAATATATATGGTCGAAAAAAGTTATGATTGCTAAATATGAGTAAATTTCTTACGTATTTGATATGAAAAGTGTAACTAGTTCTGGTGGTACATAATCAAAAACAGGATTATAGGCTTGGATTTTTTCCATTAATGGAGCATTTGATCCATCGATAACACCATGTGTAGGTGCGACATGCCTATTAAATGCATCCTGTTCGTATGAACGAAGATATAAGGGCGACAGCTTGTATAATGGTAACAGAACCATTACTGGAACAGAATAGTGTTTTGCAGCCTGGGCTACAGTATGCGATCCTGTTATAGCTCTTAAACCACCATTGGCCATGACAGTATGAGTTCCAATGATGACTTTATTGACTCGAGACATCATTGCAAATATTGCTACATCAGAAATCAATGTCGTTTTAATTTTAGCTTTTGCTAAATTTACCGCCATTTCATGCCCCTGTAATAGTAAATAGCAGTTTAAATTAAAAATTGTATAACATGTTAATTGAACTATAAATAATGATAATACAGACATTAAGAAATGGGGCGCCTTCAGCAATTATCACTTCAAATGCTCTGGTTGCTGCAGCTTTCTTAAAGAACTCTTCGACAAGCCTTGATCTGCCCAGTGTCATTATTATTTCATTTGAATGAATGTGCTCTGAAGCCTGCTGTGTTATGTTCTCTGAACTAAATAGAATATGCAAGGAGGTAATTAGATATTTATTAGACATATAATATTTATATAAATTATGTTCTATAGATTTACCAGGTTTCTAGCTCTGCTTCAAATTCATTAATGTGTTCAATAAGTGCAGACTTGAGAGATGGTACTGCCACATTAAAGTCAATCTCTTGATCTCCTTCCGAAGTAAGGATTTTATGTAAAGACTCCTGAGCATCAGCTTCTTCTGTTTTATTTTTCAGTTCGGATCTATATTCTTCCCTAATTATTTTCAATATTCTGCGTACCATATTGCCAATGGATGCTTCCAATGGAATTGCTGCAATAAGGTACTTTCCATTCAGTATAATCAGATCCATCAATTTCCTAAAAATAAAAAAATGTGGAAATCTTATCCTGTAGTCTCACTATAAAAAAATTTTAATACTCACTTTGCGGTATTCCATTCAGAATTCGTAATAATTTCTTTGAGAACAGAGACTGTAGCTATGACTATATCGTACGTTCCCTTAATTTCTCTACAATATAATAAAACAATATTACAATTATGATGTTTCAAAAACAGAATTTCAGAAACTCACCCATAATTAATATCCTTAATTAACTTGAGAACGTTCTCATGTATATTTTCATTTTTTGTCACCATCATTTCTACAACATAACCTATTGACTTCAAGCAATATGAAATTAAATTTCTACAAAGAAAATGCTATTATTCTTCTTTAGCAATCTCTCAGAAGTTTAAGAAATGAATAGGTTACACGAATCTACCTGCAAACTGATGTATGAAATAAAACCAGAATAAAGAATCTTTCAATCAACAAGCCAGCATGTTCCACACAGCTGTGTTCAATAATCGTGAAAAACCAAGCTCAATATGTTATGGATCTGATGTCATTTGCATCATTCAATAATTTTTAAAGTTTTTTATTATTCATATTATGACACATGGCAGATCCATTCGATTTAAGAAAGCACATTCTACATTGCTACTTAATAAAATAAACTCATAAAATATATTCAATCAAATTAAGCCAATTATGGATACAAGTAGAGTGGCCTTTTTACAATTTTTTATTTCATATACATTAATATTTAATTATCGTAATAGTAATCACTTATCTCACAATAATATTTAAAGTTTCCATTTGTATCCTTCATACTTCGCACTATTTGAGAATGTATGCGCAATAGCAAAAAGTCATATCGAATTCATTTACATGAAGCTGGAGAAGATCACTTCGGTCTGTTTCTGCCAGCACGTTTTTATTATTTTCGACTTAACGCAACTGCCCTTCTTATAATATCGTCAGTCTATCTTTCCTGGCGACAATAGATACAAATCTCACAAGATATACCAAAAAAGGGACTCCAAAGAACTTAACAGAAAGATAGGAAGGAAAGAGTAAAGTTTTTAGAAAAGGAAAAACCAATGAACATTGATTCCATTAACAACTAAACAGCGTATATTGTAACTGCACAGGCTGAGTCCAGGAAAAATAGAACAAATAAGAATTTCGGGCTGTAACGCAAAAGGAAAATGAACTTGTGAAACTGGAACGAGTGTCAAAATATGGAATCGATCCATGATTGGGATTTGTTCTTGTGGAAATAAAGAAAATGTAAAAGGTCCATGTGCCACAGTTTCCTTTAAAATTTCTTCCATTTCTCACTATACAGTCCCCGCTTTCCGATCCAACTTGAATTCCTATTACTATGCGTATTTATATATCTTCATCATCATTCATTCCATTGCTATACACTTTACTGTATTGAGACACCGAGAAGAGTACTGTTTTATCGGCAAGAGCAGCAAACGTCAAGTTTGAAATTTTTAGATTCGGCGAGGTTATCGGTTGCTTTGAACGTCGGAGTGCTGAGAGGAGGCAAACCGATCCTTGACGATTATGCACGATCTGTACGATTGATCGTGGACGGGTGTGAAGAGAATTGGAGATGTACATCTGATGCTTGCCTCTTGGGGCCAGGTGATAAACTGCCGAGTATGAGTCGGAAGTTCACTTTGGAGCCCTCAGGAAAAGAAAATTTCCAGATCATCCATGTCTGAGAGCGAAAAATCATCAGAGAGGTCATTTAAGTCCACATTTGGATCGTAATCTGCACTGTCATCGGCAGAATCGTCTCCATCTCCACCTTCATCATCGTCCTCATTGTCTTCGCCATCATTCTGCTCGTTATCATCCCCGTTATCATCCCCTGCAGTATCCGCGTTATCTCCATCTAATTATTATAAAATTTACTTTCAAACTTTAACCTTAGTAACCTAAATGTAAAGTAACTGCACTAGATATATTCAAAATTCAATTGGTGAAATAATAAAAATCTAGAGCTAATAAAGTAAAACAAATATAATTATTACAGATTAAAACTCACCATCAGCGTTATTGTCGTCAGATGCAGAATTCGAGCCATCGTCATCACTCGCATCAAGGTCTTCCTCGTCATCATCCTCTTCAGCTTCATCTTCGTCGTCCCTCCGCCTACCAACGTCATAGAGTCGAACACATGACTCCTGGATACTGTCAAACTCGCCCTGGTTCTCAACAATTGCAATTTGCGTGTCAAATTTGTTGCAAGCCAGATCGTAGATGCCGCGTTTCACATCGCAAGTAGCTGCAAAATATTAAACAAATAAAAAATTAAATTATATAACCAATGAAGAAACTTATGAAAGATCCAATCATGACATGAATAAACAAATACAGGAATGATCAAATCAATAAATGACTAAAGGTGTTCGATCTTACCAATGCTGCTGTAATCAAGTGCATCAAGTGTCTTGAAGGAGGTGACATAATTAGATTCATCTTCACTTTCTTGGTCGAGAGAGACAGCGTAGATGATGCTATTCACTGGCGAGAATATGACCTCCATTTGATCGAGCGTCGGGACCGTCTTTAAAAGATGAAACGTCCTAAGGTCCCAGACTTCAGTGTTCGATACGACTTCCGTGCCATTTGGATGAAACACACCATTTAGTGTTTGATTGAGCTTGTCAAATTTGTGAATCTCCTTTCCGGAATTCACATCCCAAAGGATCCCGTCGCTCAGGACGAGTTCATCGTTCATGCTGAAAGTCGCTCGATTCTTCGTGTACTGATTGGAAATTGACGGCGTCAAAGTCGTCAAGAGTTTTCCAGTTGCAATGTCGTATATCTATAAAAATCAATGGAATTGATTTCTTACAAAATCTGAATGTCCAGAAATTTATGCCAGTACACGTACGAGTACGAGAGTAGACTTTGTTGACAGTGTAAAAAAATGTTTAAAAAATTGTAAACTTATATAAACTAGCACAGTCAATCATTATATGAACTTACCGTAGCGAGTTCTCCCTGCGTTCCAATTATTCTGTCCTGAAGTTTACTGAACTCGACGTAATCCTCGTTCTCAAGTGGAAGCTTCATGTCGAAGAAGTTACCAATGCTCCAGAGAGCAGACATGGGACTCCTCCACGCCGTCGAGGTTAGAAGAAGATTTCCGCGCTGATTGCACTCCATGTGATAAACGTAAGATTCGTGGCACTGATAAGTCGCTTCCTCTGTTCCCGTATGAGCATTGAACATTTTCACATCCCCGGCGTATGTGCCAAGCATTAGGAATTGTTGGCAAGGCTAAATATAATTGAAAATTTAATTAAATACAAAATCTAACTGCCATTATTGTTCGCAATAATGATTACTCATTAACAAAAACGTCAAACCCAATAAAGATTAATATACGTACAGAGAAGGTACAACAGGTGAAGGTCCCCTCAACGTCGGTAGGACGGAACGATTTGACAGGACAAAAACGACTATAAATATGCCTCCTATCTAGACGCCTTCCATCCATACCTAAAGCTCGTCTTGCTAATCTCATCGTTACATTCATAGGAATAGAATTCTTGGTACATGGATCCGGGCATTTGTGTGGCCTGAGAAAGACGAGTTATATTATAGCGGATCAAGAGTAAAGCATCAAACCCCAGAGGAATAGAGTAGAAAGAATAACAGGTTCTAAGTGATTTGATAGTTGAACATAATTAGAAAGAAAGACTTACTCGAGAAGATTAAATTGTGGACAGGTGACCATAGGATTTTTACATAGAGCATGTTGATTTGTCAGGTATTCCGTGATAATAGAGTCGAGGGTGATAGTAGCGACATTTGAGGCGGCTACTCCAGGACCTCCGCCACCTCCAGGATCCCTTGAAATTTGCTTCTGCAAGGATCTACAGGTGGAAGGTTGAGCTTGCGTCGTCGGTTGACAGCTTGTTACTGCAGCTGCTGGTAATTGTCTGTCTATTTGTATAGATTTCCTACAAATTATAAATTTTCACATTTATTGACAAATCGTCGAAGAAAAATATTGATGAAATGAAGATGCAAAGACTTACTTTTGATTGATTTGTAATTTAATTGGCTGATTGCTGCTGCTGGTAACAGGACTCGGATTGAGACAATCTGCGAGCTTTATTCTTATGGCAGTGTTATTTGCTATTGGGGAAGAACTCGAGCAAGAGCCTGTATGCGAGATAAATCGAGAGGAACCGGAAGTAGGAGTGACATTAGTTCTTCCAACAACTTCCCTCGAAGTGCACCTATTTGTGTTGTACAAATTGACTGGTGCACCTGGTGAAAAGCCAACTCTCGTCTGCGCAAAGCATAGTGAAATTAATTTAATTGTCGATGAAATAATATCAAGAGTTTAAAAAGCTTTTCATGACTCTACATGAAATTACGATTTATTCGTAAGATTTTCACTTATTGACACTTACCGTAATGGCTGGACTTCTGTAAGTAAAAGGTTGATAACTTGTAACTGGCTTCATGACTGCAGGAGAATCTAAATTGGCTTCTCGTTGAAGAGTTGCTGCAGTTTCATTCATGCCTTTCGACACAAGATGTTGATATATCAATTGATTAAGTTGTTGCTCGTTGTACTGTATCCTTGTCTGTGCCACCACATTAGCCTGAGAACAAACATCAATATGAATAATTATTACTATTTTAAAACTTTTCTAAACTAATATCAAGATGCCTTAGGAGTCATCCGTCTCCTGTATCAAAGTACATGAAATCGTTGAGAGTAACATTTTGAATTCAATGATTTTAATATGTTTGTTATTTTCTTATAATTATGAATTTATATCACATACCCTGTGCAAACTGACGAGTGAAATTTCGTATTCGGCACCGGTGGGTTTTGCTTTACCAGATACACGTTCCATCAATTCCAACGCATATTTTTGGAACATCACGTGCTCCTGCCTCTTCTCCTGCAGGATCGGATCCTTCATCAGTGCTTGAATTTGGCCATCGGTGAACATCGGTAACTTGCTGATGATTTGTCGGACTTTTTCGCTCCGCGCTAAACCCGCCAGCGCACGACAAGCTAATGCCCGAATACTATCCGCGTCGGTGATTGGTGTCTTCACCATCATTAATTGTAACAAAACCTATTTCAACAAATAAATAACCAAATTTACAATTATCATAAATTACTGCGTTTTCAAACTGTATACATTGATTTCCAATCTCACCATTATACCGTTGTTCGACCTGACACTCTCCCAAACTTTTTGCACAAGTTCATCACTGTTGTGAATATTAGTTTTCTTCTTGGCTGATCCGCTTACGGAATACCTAGCGACATTTCCTCCAACCTAGAATTGTCATGTTACAAATGAATATTAAAAGATAAGACAGAACTTATTTAACGTTCTAAAACTAAATACCCACCCTATTGATGGGAGCACAGACACAATTAACAACAGCCCTCAATGCAGCTCGCTGAACATCAGCATCAGCAATGATTTCACATTCAGCTGCAGCTAACAGCAGATTGATGGCCATCGTCATTGACATATCCGGCATGTCAACCCTTTCACATAATAACAACATGACTTTTGGTACGACAGAGCAGATGGCGATAACATCCAGGCAAGATCGTACAGTTTCCGCGCTCGAAGTTGTATGAACCCTATCGAATAATAAATATGTCAATTATATAAATTCCTACGTAATTGTCAATTCGGTTGAAAGCCATTGATTAATTAATTTATAATGAAGTAATTCGAATGTTATCAAGCTAACAAAAGTTTAAACTTGCCGCCCACTGTAATTCCATTCACGGGCAAATGCTATGATTTGTAAAAGAAGTGTTATGCCACCAAGGCGATGAAGTTCCTCCACGGGAGACCAAACTGCTCTGATGTGCATCAACTCCTGAAGGACCTCGACCTTGGCCTGCACTTCTTCGCTGCTGAGCTTGCATGCCTATTTAAATAAATACTTCATGAGAAGGACGTACAA
The DNA here is from genome assembly GCA_030142615.1 of Syrista parreyssii. NCBI lineage: Eukaryota > Metazoa > Arthropoda > Insecta > Hymenoptera > Cephidae > Syrista > Syrista parreyssii. The sequence continues at coordinate 225,105 of JARQTG010000237.1, forward strand.
GGATTTTAAGATATGTTATCAATATAGTCTTATATCGTATGAATTAACATATAGAGTACAAGATTAAGAAGTAAACGGATTAGGTTTAACAGTGAATATCCAAATGTAAGGAGCAGAGAAATAAAATATACCTTGTAAGGCGGTAAGGAAGGCTGCCACGTGTCTCGCTCTGTTCTGGCGTTTTCTGCTCTTTGCAATTGTTCTGCTTTCAAATAAAGATGAGCCTCCATGTAACGCTTCAAAGCAACCGCGACGTGTCTGACAATTTGTCTTGAAGCGCATTCCTCATCGTCATTCAGCGCGGGCTCCTCTTCAATGTTCAATATTGGCAACGTGGATATCTAAAGCATTAAAATAGTAAATTGAACAATTCTAAGAAACAGTCATGAGCGTAATGAGATTCATGTAGAAGCAAATAAAGTGAAAAAATGCTTACAACATTATAAAGCTTTCTAAGTCCGTCCTGAGCATCAAATTCCTCGAGGATCACCTTGAAGGGAAATGAAAAACCAAAAAACATTGTAGCGTGACATCTTCCCGAGTCGTGACTCCGCTCAAGTAACCAAAGCGCATAAGTAACGAGGTCGGAGATGATGTGCTTTGGCAGGAGGCAGACCCTCTCCATGGCATCTTCGCAATAAGCGAGATAATAAAGACAAATAGAAACACCGGTAGCTGCGACGCTCGGCCTAGGGACGTCGAGAAGTTTGTGAAGTCCACCCATGTTAAGAAATTCAATGGAGAATTTCTTATGGCAGAGTAACGATGCAAGATATTTTAGGGCCTCGAAGGCAAGTCGACTGTCCTTCGTTTCACGGACGTTTATGTACTTTAGTATAAGCTCCAGTGCATTCTGTTCGAAGACGTGCCCTAGGAACTCCTGATATTCGCCCATAGGCGTGAGGTACCTGAGAATTAACATCTGCCTCGTAGCCAAGGTTGGTGGATGAATTTGCACGTTGCCAATGACGTAGGATTCCATTTCCGCCCAGGACGAGTTTGAATTGCCTTCCAGGAGAGTGGAGGGTGTACTGGTATTTTGTGACAAGGAACGAAAAGGACTGGACCTTGTAGAATTTGTCGACAATCCTACTAGTCTAGGAGGTGTGACGCGACTATTCTGATTTTTCGATGGAGTCACTTGGGAACTATTTGCAGTCTTGGGTATGGCTAATGGAGGTGACATTATTTCTGGGTATGAAGCTTCGGTATTTTTCACTGGAGTCGACTGCACAGGATCTGAGTTATTTTTCATTTTTTTACTTGGTGGAGTCTCGTCTGAACTACGCACGCTGTCCTCGTCGTCAGAGCAAAATACTTGATGTGTAGGACTCTTGGTAACACCGTTTTCTCTCTTCTTGTCCCGCACTTTTCGTTTCCCAGGAACACCTTTGTGTTCCGCATCGAGGCTATTTCTGTTCTGACCGAAATGCGCAAATGGCCGTGAATTCGCTGCTGCTTGACGATCCTCCTGCGCCTTCTCCTGTAGCTTGTGAAGTCTTTGCAACATAAGCGGTACCATCTTTCCATTCTGCTCTCGGAAACCGGTTGCTATATCCTGAACCTCCATGGCTGCTGCCAAGAGGCCTGTAGCATAGCTTTGTAACGGCTCCACACTCTTCTCTGCCCATGAAAACAGTCTGTGAATCAGACCCTCCATATCTGGTTGAAACACCGCTGATGTTTCTAGACCAGGAAGTATGTCGAGCATTAAACGACAGGCTGCTATGTTTAGCTTTCTCACATCTCGACCTGTGATACCTGCTCTTGACCAATATGTGTCCCTCAAGTAGTCATTAATTAACTAAAATAAATTAAATGCAGATAGTACAGATAGTAATATAAATACAGATAGTAATGTAAGACGCATGAAATATTATAAATTAATTTTATAAGTGATATTTTATTAAAAAATTAATACCTTTGTCATGAAGTTGTCCTTTCTGAACAGGACTTTGAGTATATGCCCAAAATTACATTCAGGATCAGTGCGTGAAGGATGTCTTTCATCAAAAGGATCTGGATCCATTTTTAAGTAATTTTCTGTTTCAAGCTCTATTATCTCGGCTAACCGTTGAAGTGTGGGTATTGGATCATATGATGGTGATACATGGTCTTCCTCCCATTGGCGTAGGATTTGAACAACATCTGTCACTTCTGCCAATGACTCGACTGTCGCCATGCTTTGTTTTTGTTATTGGAGTCTTCTATGTACAAACTATAAATTTCATATTTTTATTATTGTATAAATAATATATATTTCATAAATTACAATAAAAGCTCAACGTAGTTAGCAACAAGTGTACCAGGTTTAATGCCTGATGTCATACTATTACTCCATTATATATTTTTGCTAATGAAACTAATATAATTGCCTTTGTATGTTTACACTTCATTGATAGCTGTACAACATATAATTTCAGAAGTATAAGCCTTTTAAAAATAAAATAACTTTGAATAACTCAGATTCATAAATAGTACATTGTGAAACATTAACATTAACAAATTTAAAAAAGTATTATAACATTATATCACGTTTCTCCCCATTATGATCATCAAACACCAGAAATGGATCAAACCTTGGATATTGCTTTCAAATGTGTAATCTTGCACGAAATGACGACTATTATACTGGAAACCTAACCTCAATTTTGCATAAATCTTAAGTATCAAATATCAGAAAAGTTGCACATAGAGAGCAAGAAATCTAAACAAAGATACTAACAAAACTATTAAGTATATTGTGAAATACTTTAAAGCCTCAACTATTAGCGACAATGTACGCGACAAGTTCATGCTTGGTATACCCGTACGTACGAACGTGTCGCGTGTGCCACGTAGAGGTTATGTACGACGAAGTGTTTTTCAAAGAAAAGCCGATATGACAGCTTTTCAAGACCTACCTTTGTGGATGGCTCCGTTCCGCGCTTTGTGTCTCAATTATCACCAAAAAAAACGAGAACCTCGTTATTGTCTAGGTCAACCGAACTTATCCGGAAAATAACGAAATCTTCACCCTTACGCAAAGCTCTCGTCAGAATACACAAGCCTCGGCTTGCAAACGCGAACTAGACGAACTCGCAACGATGAACGCATGGCTGAGGACTTAAAAGGTGCGCGCGTTCGCATTTTTCACTTTCTTTCCGCAGAGGCCATTTCATTGTTCCATCTTTAGAAACTAGTGTTATTACTATGTATTTATGTAATGTTTCGAAAGACGACGTATTTACTAATATTGTTTGGAAATTACTATTATTCGATAAAAAAATCTTTCTTTCATTTTTCGACAGGTGCTGCAATTTCTTTGAATGTATGACGTTTCGCGCTTGCGAAGGTAACAGAGAGATTCTTGATGCGCATGCGTAACTTTAATATTCGGTCTTTGACTTTTTCAATCGGAATTAGTCAGTTTGCGCAGATGCGCGTCAGTGTTAATTGGTATATCGGACTGTTTGGAGTTGAATGTGATTGATTGTTTTATTATTGCTATTTATCTTGCAAATGGAATTATGATATGTAATTATGATTATTATAATATGTCATTTACGGAATATCTTGAGTGATTGTGTAAATTTCATCCCAGCAATCACATAAATTGTATGTTGATCCGTAGTTATCTTCTACAAATTTCGGAGTAAATTGGCTGACTATTTTTGGCTGTGCGTTATTGTCATTAATATTTCTTTTACTCAAAATTTGAGCTTTAGATGTTTATGTTGTAACTAGAAACTTAGGAGAATTATAACTTTAATGAAATGTACTGTGTAAGATGAGTCAGTATTTATTTCTTTAAGGTTATGAAATTCAGAATATCACTATAACGTTAATACTTTTATTTTTTTCTGTACGTTGTAGAAATTGAATTATCAATTAACGAAGCATAATTTATTAGATAGTTAAAAATATAATCATGTTAATTTGTATGAACTTTTGTACAATACAGAATCATATAAACTGAGAGTCAACACACGTGTTATAATTGTTTATCTTCAAACAATGTAGTGACATAATATTTTAAGATATATAATTGTCTATAGCTTTTTCAAACATGAGTGGTGGTATTGTTCCAAGTAAATCTACTGTATATGTATCTAATTTGCCATTCTCGTTGACAAACAATGATCTCCATCGTCTTCTTGACAACTATGGAAAAATTGTCAAGTAAGCTACAAATTGATTTGTGTTAATGCTAAAGTTTTTACAGAGCATTGAATATTAATATATATTTACTTTTATTTTATCTTAGAGTGACTGTTATGAAAGACAAGACTACAAGACGTAGTCGTGGAGTTGCCTTTGTTTTATTTCTTAAATCTGAAGATGCTGCAGTTTGTGCCAAAGAACTAAATAATACAGAGGTAATTATTAAAAAATTTAACATTATTTTGTTATGCCATAAGTAAAGTTAAATAAACAATATGTAATTGTTTAGATTGGCGGACGTACTGTAAAAAGCTCTATAGCTGTTGATAATGGACGCAGTACTGAATTTATACGGCGGAGAGATTACCCTGATAAATCTCAATGTTACGAATGTGGTGAGGAAGGTCACCTTTCGTATCAATGTACTCATAACACTCTGGGACCAAGAGAACCACCACCTAAGAAAGTTCGCGTGAGAAATAAAAATAAAAATCGTGCTACAACGGATACTAGCTATTACGATAATGATAGTGACGAAGGAGCTCGTAATCCACGAACATCAGCAAGAACTGATGATGTTGATGAAGAGTATGTTGGAAATAATGAACCTGATCTCGAAACACTGAGTGCTGCTATACGATATGAGGTAATTTAGAAATATTAATTTATCTTTATTGTTCTAATACTTTGTTTCTTGACTCACAAGATATAACACACTATATGTATCTGTTTCACAGCAAGAGCAAAAGGAGCTTGAAAAATACAGATACAAAGTTGCAACTGGTCAATATGATGAACCTTTGTTACAAGAACCCTTGCAGTCTAAAAAGCGTTTTAGAAAAAATAATTATTTCAGTGACGAAGAGGAGTTGAGTGATTAACAAAATAAAGTAATTTATATTATCTCAAATATTTAGATCTTCTAAAATTTATTTCTTATATATACCTTCATACAATATGATATAATTTTATGTACCAAATAATATTGCAAAATTCTAATAGCTAATAAGAATGAAAATTGAATTTGCTATATTTTGGATCACAGAATATAATTATATAGTGTGAAAACTACAGATCTCTTTCTCAAGGACAACGCATAAATGAAGGAACTTGATTCCATTAAGGTGCTTTACAACCAAGTACGTCAAAGTAAGCAGGGACCAATGAAAAACGTGTTCCCTGTCGTGAAGAACACGGACCTCCGTGCTCATTGGTCGCTGCTTGTTACTCTACACGTTTAGTGTGAACAAATCTTTAACATTATATCCCAGCCTAACTTCCATCAACTGAAAGCTCTAGCATCTTCCTTTTTTATATTCAATGTCCATTCGTTATTTCAAAGCTTCTTCCACTGTACGTACGTTCACGCGTTTTCATCCAATCTGAAAAACATAATGTCGTTTCAATGGGCAATAGTGAACAGTGAGATTGAGATTTGTGCAAGAGTATGTGAAAAATTTATTGTCACAGTTGTTGAGTTCACAAAATTTTAGTAATAATACAATCTTCTCACATCAACGTGAATTATGCGCGAAAACTCGAGCGAGAAATCCAGTTTAAAAGAAGCTGAATATCCAAGCAACGTAAGAACAGTATACTTATTTAAATGCGTCATATATGTCTCTCTATTGGAATGAATTATATAATTTAATACTACATATTACGCTTTTCTCTGTTGATTATCAACGTACAAAATTTTGATTAACAATGCGCAATAACCACGTGGGGAAATATCAATCATGTGCGCGCATACCGCCATGTGTCGGCGGGATACTTTGTCATCAATTGTATTTTTGTTTATAGAAAGACTAATTATTGATTTTTGATGTTGACAATATTGTGCACTGATTTTTTTACTTGTAGGCAGGGAGTTATGTCATGTAGAAAATGTTTTCTTTTATAATGTATGAAATGGCATATAGTTACATATAGAAAACAGCTACAGTACTAATAGTTTGGGTAGTAGTACGAAACCTTTTTATAAAGAGACATTTTGAAAGAACATCTCATAATCTGCCAAAGGCCGTAATGTTTAAATGCCTTTTTTAGGATATAACGTTTTTAGAAAACTAAAAAAAAGAAGAAAAAATGGCTTCATCAAGTTGTGATTCCGAGGAAGAAATATGCTGGTGGAAAACAAAGAACCTCATTAAGGAACGACTAATCGATGGTTCTTTAATACATACGTTGAAGAGAGCCAGAAAATTACAAAAGGAAACAAAACGGATAAATATTTCATTACGTAATTATGTTACGAGAAAGCTACGTAAGCGGAGAGAAAGTCTAAATAGCAGCAAGAAACACAAAAACACTTCTACTCGTGATACTTGCATAGTAACGGAATCTGAATCGAGTGGTGTGGACGATGTTTTCATGATAAATTCTAAACCTTTAACCTCTGTTGAATCTCATAGTAATTCTTCAGCAACTTCAAAGCATTCCTCTAGTAAAGCTAATGTAAAGTCTAAAACTAAAGTCTCAAAAGATGTTCAAGCTTATTCAAAGGAAACTGAAAAAATCATGAAGCAAAATTTACCACCGAAAGCAACAAACGAGAATCGTAATTCTAACAGAAGTACAGACACTAACAAAATTTTAAGATCAATGAGAAAGGGATCGCAAGTATCATCTTTGATTTCCGCAAATCAAGGAAATACAACTTTATCCCCTGAATTATATAATCATCTCTCCGATAAACCAAGCTTTACTGCTCCAATTAATAAACACAATGGAGTATTATTAAATGGGGAGAGCATTAAGAACAATTTAACGTATTCTGAATTACATAATCATCTCTCCGATAAACCAAGCTTTACTGCTCCAATTAATAAACTCAATGGAGTATTATTAAATGGGGAGAGCATTAAGAACAATTTAACGTATTCTGAAGAAGAAATAAATCACACTGTGAACTCCATTAAACTAAATATTAGTTCTGAAGAAATTACGGATCCCGTAAGGAGGCTACCAAAGGGTCCAGCTACCATTAAGAAAAATCTCTTCAATACTGTTAAAGATATTGAATCTGATGTTCATGAAAGTCAGGAGATAAGGTCTTGTGATTCTGAGAGTTCTGTTAATGAGAATAAAAATGAATCTAACAGCACAAGTAAGCTTTACGAATATTCTTCAGTGTCTCACGACGACGACACAGGACTTTCAAGAAATGATACCGTTTCGTCTGATGCCATTGAAAGTTGGCCTACTGACATGAGTTGTAACTTTACAGATGATTCAAGAACAGGAAGTATTGTCATCAATGAATTAACGAAGCATGATGATATGTCAGTTGAAAAAGAGAAAACAATCTCTACAATGAATATGGGAAAGACAGAAGAATGCACAAAGAATGATTCTGTTGTTTCAGTACATCCTGCAGTAGACAATTTTACACTTGATAACAATAACGATATAAAAATCAAGGAAATTGACATTAATAAAAGTAATGATTCTGAAGATATTGCTAAAGTTATAAAAAGGCCCCCTGATAATGATTCCATCAAATGTGGTAATTTTCATGAAAATACAAGTATAAAAGAGGATTCTGATCTTCTACTTAAGCATTCAAATATTAATACATCAGATAAGAACAACCTGCCAGAAAAATTAAACAGCAATATGAAGTTTCAAGAGAAAAATGCTGAAAGCTCTAAAACAGATTGGTCAAATATAATTCAAAATTCAGTTCAGGTTTCTAAAAATATTGAACAAAATTCTTTGGAAGAAATTAAATCTCCGACACATTCACTTTCATGGTCAAAATGTGACTCAATATCAGGCGACGACAGTATACGAACAAGATATGTGCCTAAAGTTAAGAGTAATAAAATGCTCAATACCAGATATAAGATTGTTAAGTTACACGAGGAAGGCAAAGATGTTTCTTCGGTACGCCCAATAATGACCAGTTCTCCCAATGCAAAATCATTACACCATCAAGAAAATACTGTGAATAAAATTTCAAAAGGAACTAATAACAAATTTGAAAAGCCAAAATCTACCATGATAACTCAAGATAATCCCAATGTATCGGAAGGGTTTGACAAGAGTGATCTTGAAGAAAGAAATAATTCTCATACAGCTATAAACATAAATCATCCTAAAAAATTGTATGATTCTTATCAAGAGAATTCTGGATGTTCCAATGATGAAGAACATTTACCAATGCAGAGACGTACTTTAAATTTTAACACAAGTAGCGAGTCCCATGATTCTTCTTTGAAAGGTAAAGAACATTTTACATATCCAAAAACACCTAATTCGAAAAAGATTGTGCGGAAAAAAGGCTCTCATGTTGAACACGAAGAAGGCAGAACTAATCAAAGAAATTCATCAAATTTGGGCGACGTGAATGAAATACTCAATACCGAAGTAACATCCGACCAAGTAAGTCAATGTTTTTTGTAAAAAAATTTTCTAAGGGAAAAAATTCAGTACATTTTCTGGCGGAATTGATTTTTTTATTATTTGAATTTTATTTATAATAGGAAATCAACGATGATTTGAATCTGTCGCCAACTCATCTATCCAACAGTAATAGGATACTATCAACCTCTGCCACAGAAATTCAGTCCTTAAGATGCGTTATGCAGACATTAAATACCCGAAAGGAAAGGTATAACGTAGACGTTTTGAAGGAATACGAAGATCAGTATTTGAAGAAACGCGTGGAACAGGTTCCATCAGAAAGTATTAATACTGTTCATAACCGAAGACCAGTAAAGGTATTTAAGTCTTACAAGTCTCATATGCAAATAAGATTTTACTTTGAAACTTTACACTATGCTTTAATTCAAAACATAATAAGTATTGGTATTACGTTATTTTGTGCAGATACAAGATTTAGTTGCACAAAGTAATTTCACCGAAGAATCTTCTGTTGCGAGTTTGACGATGAATGATATATCTGATGATGATGAGATATTCATTTTTGAAATACCAAAAACGGTAAGCCATTATCGAAAAAAAATTTGATTCTCCAGAACGTTCACCGTTACATTTATTTTGTTATTTTGTTCAAATAGGTGGACGTGCATAATTTTCGTGATAAAAAATTCATATTTCAAGGAAATAATGAGATTATAATAGGTGGAAAGAAATTCGAAGTTTATGAGAGAGAAAACCGGTCCATGTCCATTGTTTTGAATAAAGGAGACCTGAAAAGGTCATATGGAGCAGGTAATTATGCATATCATTAGAATTTTGTTAATTACCAGCATAGGTATTACATCTATTTAGATCATGATAACATTGTTTGTCAACAATTTTGAAAGAGTTAACTTTTCTACGTTTAACTGATATCCTCTACTTCATTCTACTAATTTCAATTTCATTCATTGTGCAGTGAATCTGAAAGCAGTGCGGTCAGTTTACATTCGACCAAAAATCTTGAACAATGAAATCGACGTGCACAGAGTAGACAAAGGGGAAGAAGCACCCAAATCGTCGACAGTTCCCTTTCCAAAAAATCTACGTTCTCGTCATCCGCTTTTAGGGCGCAACGTTGTAAGTAATCCCAGACAACTTTTTTCCTTACTGTTCCTGATGAGTTAATAGATATTTTGCGATAACCAGTTGATCGTGATTAAAGAAAATACAGTAGTTCCATCTTCATTCAATTATTGAAAACAGAAACGAAAAATTGCCGGTAGGAGCGCTCGCGATGTTTGCATTTGCTGACGAGAGTGAAGAGTAAAAGACAACTCCGAATTTTTGTAACCACAAGGGCCAGCAGAATAATCTTGACAATTTTTCACTCCAGGTTGCCAACAAAGTTAGTGTTTCCGAAGAAAATGAGGATATGGATGCTACGTCGAAGAAGATACTTAAATGGTTGGAATCGCAGGATCAGTATAATGATGACGATCCTGTGACGAATGGACAGCACATTGGAGAACAAGTGAAGTCGAGGAAACAAATTGTAGGTCAAGAAGATGAAGACGTTGCAATGCGAGTTAAAGAAAGTGACGATGTTTTGGAATCGCCAAGAAAGAAGAGACGCTTGAAATCAACGACTGATAAACATAGATTTAAATATAGCGAGATGCAATATAATAATATGGAAGATGGAGAGGTAAAACAAGAATCATCTATTAAAAGTTCTCCGCGAAAGAAGAGAAACATTGTTTTAAGCGATACGTTTGATGAAACTGTCACGACGAATGATGACATGTTGAGTATGGATATTAAATCGAAAAAGAAGATGTTAAAGAAGAAAAAACGTGAAATAGTTGATAAACCTAAATTTAAATTGGATGATGAATCTGGCTCGATTACGTTAAAATGCAAGTCATCAATGAACTGCAGTGACTTAGACAGCGATATTCGGAAAAAGAAGTTTAAAACCTCTTTAGATTTTTCGAAAGATAAAATACGCGATAAGAATAAGTTCGTGAAAAGTGCTACGAAAATGAAATTGGATAATGAATTGGAAATACGCGAAAAGGAATCACAGGTGGTGGACACTGAAGTAATGAAGGATGAAGTCAATAATAGATTGGGATTAGAAACATCAGAAGAAAGTAAGATGAAAATACGAAAACATAAAAAACGTAAGGAGAAAAGTATTAAAGACTTTGATGATTCCACAGAAACTCAAAAATATATTTCTTTGCCTGAAAGGATAAATGAAGATATTTTATCCAGTACATGGAGAGCGCGTAAAGAGCAACAGAAGAGGTCAAGGAGTTCACCTAAAGAAAAACCAAGTTCCTTGAAAAAAATTAAACGCAAAATTCAGCTGGACAGAACTCTTTCAAGGATGAGTGGCGTTAAGAAATTAAATGCCACCATCGAGGGTTCTCAAGAGGAGGATCAGTCATGTTGCAGTAGAAGTTCAAAGAACAAGCAGAAAAAACACGTATGTCTGAAAGATGTACTGCAGTGTTCTTACCCCCCAAAAATAATACCTATATTATCCCCTAAAAAAAGATGTCACTCATTCAGTAAATTTGAGTCAGATTTTGAAAGTAAATCATACATTTGTAAACGAAAAGAATCGAAGAAGAACTTATGTGATGTAGATGATTCTGGAAAGGAAGATAAGTTAGTGAATCTTTAAAATTTTATTGACACCTATAGAACGTAAATTCTGAAGAAATATAACTACTTAAATCTATAAAACTATTGGGAAAGTTATTTTTGAAAAAGCAACATAAATTGAACGGTATTAGACATGTATTGGAAAAACAAAGTGATTTGAAAACGCAGGAGAAGAAAAAGATAAGGAAGGTGTACAGTAATAATATAAATCGTTTTAAAATGTTTAAAAGAAAACCGACTGAAACATAAGTAATAATAATTATCTGTATGATTATTTTATTTTATTTCAGAAGAGCATAGAAATATTTTTAAAATAATATTGAAAAAGCTATTAAACGAAGGTGCTGGAGATATTTTAAATATATGTATGCAACCATGTATAAATAATAAGTACAGTGTAAGGACTAATGTTTTAACTGAGGTTTGACTTAACTAAGAACCAGTGTACAATCATTAAAAAAGATTGTCTCTAAGGAAATTAACCAAAGATATCAAACCATGATAGGGGATGCTAATAATTAAAAGTGCAGTGATTTTCTTTACTTTGTTTTTCGAAATTTAATATAATCGCGTGAATGACTGGTTTAATATTCCTTGAGAAGTAATATTGTGTGTGTAATGAGAGTACTAATGACAATTGTTTTTATGTATAAGTAAAGTATTTTGTGCTTCATTTCGCAGGCTCAAATACTTCATTATTAATTGAAGAGGGTGACTCTGATCTTTCTTATTAGCCTAAGTAAAATATTAACTGAATGTTCGAACATGGTTTACATGATATATTTCAGATAAATATACATTTGCATAAATATTATCTAGCACACAAAGCTAATGTTACGTGCTCCAGCTTACAAACGTTTGATAAATATTTTCAATTATGGATGATGAAACTTTATTTTTAAATGTAGCTAAGTATAAGTTTAAAGACTTCTATTGCTGGTGTGTTATAGAGATTGTTTTTCTTTCAACATTGTATGTTATTTATATACCCCTGGTTAAGTAAAACTTATCATGTCGAGTTACTAATTATTTTCATTAGGCATATATTTGATATAATATCTGTATATGAAAGTCACATAATTTAATTTTTATCTCTTAACCAGAGTATTCCATATTGGATATTATAAATAAATTTGTTCTTTTTGAAGCACCATTTTCTCATGGTACAAGTTAAATATTAAGACTCTATTGTAAGTGTAAATGTTATAAAGTCAGCTTTTATTTTAAATTTTAATGAATCCTCAAACGTAACTCAGCACCGTACAGATAATAATTTTTGCTATTTAGCATTATCCATTATTAATCATCGATCTTCATTCTCGTTACATAAATACTAAAGAATTATAAATTATTATGAATCGTTGAATCGTATATTCTATTTTTGTACTTCATCTACAAATATCCTATTATCGGCAATGGTTTACCGATTAATAATAAAGAATTCTATTGATAAATTTTCTTGCTTCTATAAATTCTTACCCTAATCCATATAACCAAGTGTAAAAAAAGTTAAACGTTTAAAACATCAATTGCAACCGGACATGCGTACTCGTTGAGCTATTCGGGAAACGCAGAAGTATTCTTCCAAAGAATAAGTTTCCTAAGTACATAATATACCTATGAATTTACAAAACAGAAAATAACATAGCCTAAATTATATAAAAGATAAAGTTTTAAAGAAATGTGCATTCAGCAAATAATATTATTTATTATATATGAAAATATAGAATCTCACGCATGCGCATTTAAATCTTCCTGATGCAATGACCTCTTATGCATTATAATTCAATATGTATTTGTTTTGTTAGTATAAAAATGTTATAATAATCACGTTACATTCCTTATCAAGTAATTTTATGAGAATAATAAACTTTCTATACTCGACACCTACAGCATGAATATTTCCCAAAACATTATTAAACGAAGATGCAGCGTGATAATAATGACTTAAAATGTTTAAGCACATTCGTGATAATAGAAATACATGAAAATCGATTGATTTTTTATCGAAAATTTATTAGTGCTATGATTTTAAGTGTCCTACGTGACTGAACGAAGGGATTTGATTTTGCCGGGTTCATCGCGCATGCGTATTAATTATATGTATAGCGAGGGTAAAAGGGACAGCATCTTCAGTAGTTTACGTCCAGCGCGTGGGGAGTATCTCTGTGCTTGATAAAACCTCAATTGCGAATACCTTTTCATCAACTCGAAGTTTCTCGTGAGACATGTGATTTTCATAGCGATAAGAACCGTGAGTATGTTAAATCAATTACGCGCCAGCTTCCTGTAAGAATGCGAATGTACTGAAATGAAAAATCATACCGATAAGAGGCTTCGTCAGCTCCCAAGCTAAGCATCGACTCTGCCTAAAAATTTCATAGATAAATCGCACGTGTGATTTGTGCTTTCCGTAATGGCGGCTTCTCCAAATCACACGCAATTCCGGCGTACTGTTATCTCATGCCACCTATCTTTAGCTAAGAATATATATGAGAAAATCTATCTCTTTCGTACATCCTGTCAATAACCAGCATCCATTTTGTTTATGCACGTTCCCGACGCCGTGCTGAAAACATTGCCCCCTCCTAGCGGCTCTCCTACTTATTGTATTCCCCACTACTCTTCTGTCAATCTTTATATCTATTGCAATTCGCGTCGCGTCCATTTTTTGCTAGTGATGATTTTTTATTTGCTATTTTATAAAGAATATAAGATTGCTATTGATATTGTCAAAGTAAATCTTGTGAATATTAGGAAAAATAATTTAATTGGATTTGACGTGTTAACTTGTGTTACGTAACATTGAAATGCTCCTTGTAACATATTAGTAAATTTTTGGTTAGGATATGCTTAAGGTAAATAAACTATAATAGAAATTGATATATTTGTATGTGAGAAATGTATGATGATTGACCGTTTTGTTTTTGTTTTTTTATTAAAGATACGCCCACGCGGACAATGGTTAGCAATAATTCTGGGGGTCCACCCCGGATCATGGTCTTCCGACCCTCTTATGAAGAGTTTAAGGATTTCTCCAAGTATGTCGAGTATATGGAAAGCAAAGGTGCACATAAGGCTGGTCTAGCAAAGGTTATCCCACCAAAGGAATGGATACCACGTAAAGGAGGTTATAATTTGGATGATTTGAATCTTACGATACCAGCACCAATCTGTCAGGTGGTCACTGGCAAGCAAGGACTGTATCAGCAAATCAATATACAGAAAAAGCCAACGACTGTTAAAGAATACAGTAAACTTGCTAATTCAGAGCGTTATTGTACACCTCGTCACTTTGATTATGAGGATCTTGAGCGGAAGTATTGGAAAAACATTACATACGTTGCGCCAATATATGGAGCTGATGTCTCTGGATCACTGACTGATCCTGATGTCAAAGAATGGAATATTAATCACCTTGGCACAATTTTGGATTATGTTAACAAAGATTATGGTATTTCCATTGATGGAGTTAATACAGCCTATCTATACTTTGGCATGTGGAAGACAACTTTTGCATGGCATACTGAAGATATGGATCTTTATTCGATCAATTATCTGCACTTTGGTGCACCAAAAACATGGTATGCCATTCCACCAGAACATGGACGAAGATTGGAGCGGTTAGCAAGTGGTTTCTTTCCATCAAGCTATCAAAGCTGCTCAGCTTTTCTTCGTCATAAAATGTCATTGATCTCACCGCAAATATTGAGACAGTATTCGATACCTTGTGATAAGGTATGGCAATTATTATTATTTCTTGTTCTCTAAAAACAATTGCATATGTCAGATAGTTAAAGAATATCTTCGTATCCTTTTAGATTACACAGGAGGCTGGAGAAATAATGATTACTTTTCCGTATGGTTATCATGCCGGATTTAATCATGGATTCAATTGCGCAGAATCCACCAATTTTGCAGCTCCTAGATGGGTGGAGTATGGGAAAAGGGCTACGCAATGTACATGCAGCAAGGACATGGTGAAGATCTCCATGGATACTTTTGTCAAACGATTCCAACCCGATAGGTATTCACAACTGTAAAAAATTACTTATTTTCATTAATTACAGTTTTAACTAATAAATATATATGGTCCTGTTTATTATAAAGGTATGAACTGTGGCTCCGGGGCGAAGACATTGGTCCTCACCCAGAAGATCCACGTCAAACGGCAGCTCCAATGCCATCCCAAATGGATCTTCTGTGCAGCAGCAGCAGTAACGGTCAACTTCCACAAAGTTATATTAACGCTGCTGCAAAGAACAAACGTCACACAATCCACAAGAAAAAAATCATCGCTGCGACAAATCCTGACGTCGATATGGCAGAGCTAGCGAATCTTTCGGACATACCACCGGAAGTGAAGAAGGCTTTACAGGACATGGAACAGGAAGAAGTTGAAGATGCTCCTGATGAGCAACAACTTGAAGTCCTGGAGGATATCTGGTTAAAAGCCGACGAAATGGGTGAGTAAAATTTATGTCAATAGATATATTTGGTCGGGTCAAGAAGTTAGTTTTTCTAGAAGAACACATCCTTCCAAAATAAGACTACATCTTATGTCCTTTGAATGAAGAGCTAATCCCATGACCCGACCGCAAACTACATTCTTTTCTTGGTACCGATTAAGTTTTTGATAATAACAGATATAGAGGAAGCGAACGTTTACGATGACGGCTACAACCGGAAAAAGAATCGTAAGAGGAAGAAGAAACAACAGCACGTTAATTCCGAGAAGGAGAAGCGCGGCGTAAAGTCGAAGAAGAACTCCAGTAAGTCTGCAAGCAGTTCAGAAAGCGTGAACGCCACAGAAGAAATAGAAATTGCCTCAAGCGAGTTCGTAGACATCCTGGGCAACCAAGTTCCTTGCCTGATGCTGAATGACTCAAAAGATAAAGGTTCGGAAAGTAGTTCCGATACGAAGAAACTCGAGGATCGTGTATCATCCGCGCCCCCGAGTTTCGTGGTCCTAACTAAGGCAACTGATTCAGTTTCCGCTTCAGATTACTCCGAGCAGGAGAAGCCTTCAAAAAAGAAGAAGAAGCATTCCAAGAATCCCGAACAGAAGAAGCAGAAGCAGAAGCAGAAGAACGTCCTCAAGAGTAAGCGCAAGCACCCGGATGCTCCCATCTTCAGTCCCGACGAACCACTAGATGTCTCCGACGCTGATGTTCAGAGGAAGTTGATGGCTATGCCCAGCCTGAGTGCGCAGCAGAAGCCATCCAATGTTAAGGACATGTCCGTGGGTCAATGTAAGATTAATCTACTACCTGGAAACATAATTTCTGTAGGCAATGAAGTTAGCATGACTGCTGTCAAGGATAAAGCGGTGGTCAATATTACTCATGTCGGACAAGTGTCTGGTCACCCTGAGAAAGATAATGAAAAGCCGAGGGAGGACTTTGCTAAAATATTACACGTCAATCGCACTACTCTTATATGCAAGCCAGAGTTTCCAAAGACATCATTACTAAAAACAGCTTGCTTAATGCCGAGCAAGAAAATCCAGGAAATAAATAATACCTCTGTACTTTGTAAACGGCCCGAGGAAATTATCGCAACGGAAGTCAATGCATCTACGAAGCAAATCTTTGGAGTAACTGCAAACAAATGTGTAAGTAACATATTTACTGGGAAACCAATGACTAGCTACGCCAGGAACATAATCAAGGCTCCAAAGTTAAGTGTATTCAAGGAGAGGAGTACATTAACCGTAAATACTCAGCCGATGCCAAAATTAGAATCCGAAACAAAAATCAAAGAAGACAAGGATGTTTCAACCGCAGCAGATGGACTCCTGGTGCTGCAACAGAGCTGCTACAATGCTTTTGCAGATCCTAAGATCGGTCCTAACACGAGTGTTATGTTAGTATCAAATCCTACGCTTACAATAAAGTCACAAGATGCTAGTACAATCTCTAGTCCACGAGGTACGAGCATAGCTTTCGAAACGGTGAAAAACGAGAACCCAATGATTGCTTGTACTCCGCTGACAAGGATACGTCAACCGAAGTTACAACTGGGAACTCCTAGATTCGACCTGAGCATACACCGAATTCCAAACAACGACATGAAGATGCGAGACAGGACAGAACCCTCTAGTTCACAGTCACAGAAAAATCCAACAAGGAAGTTGTGGAATATTCCCAGCAGTAGCTGCAAACCCTTAACCAACAATGACACTGGAGATCAATTATTCTCTCGGCAGACTTTGACTCATCCTGGAATCCTGGATGGCAATTCTCTTCATGGTGCCACCAAGACTCTGACGGTAATGCCAAAGTGTGGCAAGGTTATCCAGGTTCCTATTACCAAAGCCTTGCCAGTGGAGTCCAGGCAGCACTCATTCACGTGTCCAAGCGACTTGGTGATGGAAATCATTAGCAAAACTGGTGAACAAGTTGGACGCAAAACATGTAGTCAGCCTCAGGAGAAGAGGCAAGGTTGTCGGCCGGTCACGGTAACCTTCCCCAAGTCGCGGGATGATTATACACCAAAACTAACCAAGGTGAAGATGTGCTCCATATCCACCCAGGTAGACAATCTTAGTAATATGGAGCTGGGTCAAAATTCAGTAATACTATCAGATGCGGGATTGAACGCATGGCCTATGGCGGAAGTGCCTACTGCACAGAATCGTGGAAATCCAATAGTTACATACGTTCCCAGCATGAGTAGTGATGGCTGTATTAAGTTGCAAGATGGTCCGATTGAAATTATCTCGTCCCAGCAATGTCAGTCGAAGAAGCCGACTTATTGGCTAAATGTTAAGACCGAGACGAATAATGAAAAAATGGACAAGTCTGGAACTACAAAGGATAAGGATGCTGACGTTAAGCCACCGCTTACTGTTATTTTAGATGAACAGTCACTTAGTAATCGCATCTGTAAATCATCTCCAAGTAATCTTCCACTGATACCTGGACATATATCAGAAATGCTGTATCCCAGCACTCACAACATGGATCTACTTCAGGCCTTCAATGATTACTGGAGTGCTCAGATATCGCATTGTGCTGTTTGTGCGAGTTTTGCATCGACTGCAAATATTGGTGGACGTCATATGCCTCCGGATTGGAAGTACTGCAAGCCTATGGTCCTACCGGAAAATTCTCCTATATGGGTAAGCATAACATTTATTGTCGATATTATACATTGGTTTATCAATGTTATTTAATAAATATTGTTTTTATGCTCGTTAGGTATCATCAACGTTGTTCGCTGCTAATTCCAAAGAGCAAGGTATCGAACCAGAAAACGACAAATTACTTAGTTGCAGACAATGTCACGTGACAGTCCATGCATCTTGTTACGGCATCACTGTACCACCAACAGATTTACACAATTGGGCGTGTGACAAGTGCCGAGCAGGGATGGTACACGTGGTAAGTTCTGTCACTTTGTATACCAATCATTAAACTCAATATCTAGTTTTACTATAATTTTTATTATATTAAAATTTCCTTCCAATACAAATTCTGTAAACTTCAATGATGTACGAAGAATTGACATAATTTCTCTTCTTTTTTTTTTTTTTTACAGATGTGTTGTCTTTGTCCAATGCGTGGTGGAGCCGTAAAGCGAACTAGCGACAGTCGCTGGGCTCATATACTCTGTGCTCTACTCTTACCAGGAGTAACATTCAAAGATCCTGCCAATAAAGATCCCATAAACGTATTAACCATCAAACCCGAGATACTCAAACAGCAATGCCGTTGTTGCGGCCAAAAAGATGGCGCTTGTTTGAAATGCAATCGATGCGATGCATTGTTTCATCCGTCGTGTGGACTTGTTGCTGGAGCAACTTTTGTCATACCAGCTTACAGTTCGTTAGAATTGGAGGTATGGAAACATTGATTAGATAATAAAATATTAAATTCAACACCAAGGTATATTATTTTTTAAGTTTAGTGATCAGAAGTCTTGTGATCGATATATGTGAATCCCTGCATTTCTGTGTTTGTTGATACAAACAATAGGTTTACGAAATAATCTCTTTTTGATATCTTGGATTAATTTTGTCGTAATTTTTTCTAGGTTACGTGTCACGATCATGACACTGGAAAGGAAAAGATCCCAATTATACGACAGGGAGAGCTTGTCTGGGCTAAGCACCGTAACGCCCGTTATTATAAGGGCAAAATAGATTCGATAAATGATACTCTCTTCTATATGGTTACATTTTCTGACAACAGTTTCAGTGATGATCTCTATCCTTCCGATATCACTGTAAGTTTCTTAAATATTATACGTGCTCATATATGTGTCATTGGATAGTTTTCATCGAGTGAGATCTTGAAGTAATACATGTATTTGTTTTTTTTCTTTTTCAAGAATTACGATCCAGGGAATCCTCCGGCAGTTGGCTCAAGTGTAAAAGTCAATTGGACTGATGGTCAAGTTTACGATGGTATATTTGGTGGTACCAATCATAGAATCATGTATACGGTGAGTAAATATTTTTTTTCTAATAATATAAATCTTTCAAGTCCTCCGACACATTAACTTCTTAACCTAAGTGAAAATAATTGTTAACAACATAAATAATTACAACAGTCTAGAGTACATTGTAGCCAAGTAGCCACACTTTCCTCCAATTTCTATAATCCTATCAATACGATTAGTATTTGGATGGTGGGGGACTCTATGTTGACACAAAAAATCTAGAATTAGAGACTGATTACGGTAAATTCTTATTTCAGGTGATATTCGAGGATAGGTCTCAACTTGTATTAAAACGTAACGAAATCTACAGTCTAAGAGAGGATATGCCGAAAAGAGTACGTTCGAAACTGGTGAGTTGCCCTCCGAGTTAAAAAGAACAATCAAATATTCTAAAACTGCAAAAAACAGTACACTTGGTCCAGAATAGGTCCACACTCACTTTTTGAATGATGAAAGCAGCTTCGAGTGCATAATCTCTTATCTCGATGTTTTGTGCTGGATAATGGCACTTAAGTCACTTGCACATATGTATGCGCACAAACATACTTCCTTCTATGCATCGATGAGTGCCCCTTGTGCAATAACTTGAAAATCTTTTTAATCTTATTTGTGTTTCTAATTTCGATTTTCTTTTTTTTTTTGCCTTTGCTTTGATCCTTCATTCTTCCCTCCACGTTCTTCGACCATTTTTCTTTGGCAAAGTCCACCGCGACCGAAATGAAGCACCGATCGCATCTATATGGCAACGATGACTGCTCCGAAGCGCCGAGGAAAGTCAAATTCTCGAAAAAGAATTGACTCGAAGGTATTCGCTAATATTGATTGTAAATATCATATAAATCATTTTGCATAGTTATGTATACAAGTGCGCATATGTGTCTGTATGAGAGAGAGAGAGAGAGAGAGAGAAGAGAAAAACTTATAGAGACAAAAGTTTTAAGTGAATAAGTGTCAGAGAATGCGTGAGTGTGTCTGTGAGCGCGTGTACTTGTGCTTAGAAAAAATAATATTACGCGTGTACATACATATATTAACGTGTACAGGTTGACTAGGTCGAAACACATTTTTTCGGTTTTCTGAAGAAAAAAAAATTCATAACGATCAAAACTGTCAAAGTTATGTTTAATCATCGCAGCACTACATTCTGATCGACTGATGACGCGTATTGTTTGTTACATAGAATTTCCTCTCAGAGCACCATGATTAGTGATCTTTATTAGAAAACTGTGAACCATTTTCTTCGTTAATGTGTAAATGACGAATTAAATGGAAAAATATCATTCCGGCGAAAAAAAATCAGTTGGACCTGACGGCAGAGAGGGTGATAAAATTTTTGTACATTGATAGACCTATGGCGTATTTCGTGAGAATATTATTTATATAAGTAAAGGGGGTCTTATTGCCCTTGTAGGAAGATTATTCAAAATCCAATTGTTACTTGCTACGGTCGATCCTATTGTATGAAAATAATACAACAGCTTTAAGTCGGGGTCTGTTAAAGATTTACAAAATTAAAATAGTATGTGACTGTATTATTATTCAAGACTAACGCAACCAACTGGTTTATTGATCTCTATGACAGAACTAAATTACAGCTGACTCCGTTACTCTTGAATGATATCCTGTATGTCTGTAAAGAAAGCTGACTCAATGTTTCGTTGTTGGCAAAATCATTCAGTAATAAATCTCATGTAAATTTACACAATAACCAATTACCATTGACACGATACGGATATACCGAATGTAGAAACCAATTTACAATCATTCTATTCAACTGATGTGTATAGAATTTTGCAAATGTTAAGACCTAAAAATACCTGTTATCGTCAGCCTGTAAGAGGGAACAGTTTCAAGTTTTTTCAATTACTTGACTTGACTGTTGACAATTGTAGTAGCTGGTAAGCTTTCATAAGACTTTCGTACAAGCGTTTCTTTTTTTATATTAAACAACGTTTCCCACTATCTAAACATACAAAAAAATATTAGCCTGTTTCGACATTGATATCAGTGACTAATAATAACTACCTTACAGCATGTCGATGCTTATCTTGTACACTGTATGTAAAGTTTTAATACTGTTATATACAGTGATAGAATTATCGTTAGTTGCAAAAGTATAAATAAGGCTTTATCAATGTTGAACTTGATACAAGAGAGAAAGAAACATGGAACGTGTATCGGATGTATGCGAAACCTTGAACAGTTGTCAGCAGTGGATTTTTATATTGTCAGAAGCTTGAAATATGTTCCTACAAGTTGGTAACTCTCGGGCATTCCCGACGGAGTTCTCAGCTTTCAGACTTTTTCTACGACTGGATCAAAATTGAGATCTCGAGACACAAACCTGTAGTATTAATACGTATAAGTTTGAATGATCTTTGACTGATGCATATTGTTATTGGGAATTGTAATATTAATAGCTGTCACCTGTCAACCAAGTAAGCCTGTACACCTGGAATATTCGTTTAGCCAAGGAATGCTGGAGTATAAGAGTTACAACTGAGTCTAATATATCGTTTACGTATATTGCTCCCACTCGAGCACCTCTCTGACTCTTTCGTAGCCTCTGTAACACGTAACGCAAAAAAAAACCATACGAACCACCCGACTAATGAGGTTATTAATTAATTCAAGCTTTTTAGTTTATTTATAAAAAAAGCAATCGACCATCGGATTGTAATAACGTAGAAGATTATATTTACTTCTCCTTCGTGGTTTTTCCTAGTTTTGATTATTATTTATTTTTTATTTGAACCTCATTCGTACCTGCAGTTGGCTGAGGTGTTGCGAGAGATTAATGGCAATTATCTTTAAGACTATCTGTATTTGCAAACTTCAGGAGAGAAAAAGAGAGACAGAGTGAGAAAGTGTGAGGCCGACGAAAAACGGAAGTGAGGGGTTGAGGAGTCTAACTGCCGCGCGAAAATTTTACTCTAATGACAAAACAAGTATTTCGATATTTTTTTCTGTATTTATTCAATCAATTACTGTGTGTCTGTCATTATGTTGTCCGATATTCACTTTTATCTAATCGAGATGTCTTTGCGCAGGCGAGACTCGCAATAAGCGTTTTACAAAGTTACTCGTTGGGTTGTACGATTATTCGTTTGATCATGTACAATGTTTTTTTCTTTTTCCAACAGAAACGCTTGTGTCCGTAATTGAAATAGAGTTACGCATTTAGTCAATTTAAATTATTATTTTTTCTAAAGTGCGCTCAAGCATTTGAAAAAAAAAAGTAAAACCTAGCCAACAAAAAAGAATCCGACTCGCCTCTAACTTCCGAAGAATCGTTCTCGTCAGCATTTTGTGTTTGATACCTAAATCTGTGATTGGTCTAATCGAGGAGATATACTGTCATAAATTGGTATATAAATTTACGTTATAACTATGTATAATCCGTTTTATTCGATTACATTAAGTATTATTGATAGTTTACATCCGTGTATATAAAGACTTCATGATGCCCCCCCCCCCCCCGTCTATTACTTAACAAAAATGAATATATATATATATAAACGTATATATATTCGAATGCACGTATATATGCAGACGGATATTTATACTTTATATATAGTATTGAGGAATATATATTTATAAATATAGATGTATTATGTCGAGCATCTCTGATTCGTCATATTGTATGACAGTTTTCTTTGGTACGACACTAGAGCCATCTGTACGAAAGTTACGTAAACTGAATGTATGTTTTACGGTTGTTTTACGCACGCAAAGTCTCACACGGTCCGTGACGTAAATTCACGAAATATACATGTAAAAGATAATTGTTCGTTCTCGCCTCGACCCCTTCCCACCCACCTATGCCCCGCGAGGTAGCCGTGCGGTTCAATTTCCGGGACTTGCGTCCTTATAGGATAGTTCCAATTAAACGCAATCAATGTGAACCGCAGTTGTTGCTGTATTAAATAGACATTTTTAACATTGAGCAATTTTATTTACCGGAAACTTGACCCACGGTCCTTTCCTCCTGGTTCCCTGTACTTTGAGGTTCTCTTTATATCTGAAAATATATGTAGAGACGTTTTACGTTTGTCATATCCTGCGTGCACTTATAAGCTAAGATATTGAAAATAATTTTGAATTTTTTGTTTGGTTGATATTTAAAAAAGAGTATTCGACAAATTTGGATAAAATGGATGCACGGGTTGGTGGTAAAATAATTGAGGTCAATTGGTTACTGTTTGAAAAGTACATTTATTTAGTCAGCTTATCATTAAGCACATCGCATCTCCCCATGGAGGAATTAAAAAAAAAAAAAGAAGAAAAGATACATGGTGGGAACGAAATTAATACCATCGTCTAATAGTATAATACGAAGAATGGTAAAGTATGACAAAATGCATTTATTCGCTGGTAAGTACACGGATTTTCCTAGCGATGGGAAATCGGCGAAGAGAATAATTGGCGTTCTTAATTGGGTCCGCCAGGTGCGCCTTGCACTTTGAGGAACAACGAAGCGAAGCGCCGTGCACACGTATCTCTATATATACGTGGAATATATTTATAAGTAAAATAAATATATCATCCAGAAATATATATCTATACGTATACCGTACGACAGGCTTCGTTGATATATACATATATTTATACATGTACCAAGCAGAGCGTAACGTTCTTTCTCTCTCTCCCCCTCCTAAATGATAATTAAGTTAACGAGGCTGTACGATCTTAACAAATAAAGTTTCCTAATACTTAGTGACTAGACGATTCGTAGCGTTGATTTCCACCACGAATGCAGCTCGAGCATTAACTTCTCTCTTATAGCAGTGCGCATGCGCAATCGGTCCATTGCACAGTCAACTAATTATGACCTAGCTATTTCAAATTAATTAAAAAAAAAAAACTAAAAGTACTGCAGAGGCCCAAATATCTTAGTTTTCGGTTTCCATCGCACGTCTACTACGTCCCCTAGCTCTGGTTGTCGTCATTCTGAAAGAGAAAAGATAAGTTTAGTTCACTCGTCTTATTTGCTCGTGTAGTCTCGTGCGAGGGTCGTGAATTATAAGGTATTTTTAGTCTCGTGCTCTTGGTGTGATTCGCTTTGGCAGTCATTTACTTTGTTTACTTTATTGTGATACCGTACCAAGATCGGGTAGAGGAAGGTGGTGGAGGCGTCCTCTTCTCTATCGGTCCTTGCGACACAAGTGAAGCCACCCATGTCGTTCCATTCAAGAGGATAGATGACCAACTCGCCACTTCCCAGGACTTTGTAGCGCGGATTGCTCGATGATACTATGGCCCTCTCGTTATTGTCCAACCAGAACGTGCGAGGTCGAGGTCTGCCACTTGCACGGCATGGGAGAACAACGGTGGACCCTATGGGGGCCATCATGATCGGGGAATGCAAGGTTATCCTAGGTCGACTTTCTGCGCCGCAACTGCTGCCGTTGCCCTTTTCGAGTTCTGCGGGAGGAAAGATAGTATTATTTTTTGGTTGGATTGCCTCGTCTAAATGCTTAGTGTGCAAAGACAAAAAATAGTCTTTGTTATTGTACGGATATAAATATTCGTTTGATTTTGTCACGTTACTTGGATGATTACAAATCTTGGTTTTTAGATGCGGTTTTTGGTTATGTAATAATTTTTAGTTCACAACATCAAATGCATGAAAGGCGTCGAGTATTCTTTTTAAGTCAATTTCAATATCATGGTTAGGAAGTCATTGTAGGCGTGAGTTGGACCACACTGTCCTCAACTGACAGCTTGTTAATGTGAAACGAGGGCAGAGAAAAGTGTAATAAATTTTATGTCGGATCAAGTTCGGAATTAACAAGAACTTGCGTCAGCGATAAGAAGAGGTCAGAAACAATTCAACAGATAACACAGAGAATTGCATCTCATCCAATTCGTTGGACGATGTGCAATCAGCCAGCAATCCTCTTTACTTTTCCAATTTGACGTGAAGAAGTGATAGGACGAGTATCGATTTAGTTCGATTATTGACTTCGAGACTATTCGATTGAAATAAGCCTTTGACATGAAAAATTATTACTTTGTCAATTCAAGCATAGGTCACGCTGATTGTCTTTTCGTATAAAAGTAATACAAGAAATACAGCTGACTAGTTTTATGTATACAGTGATAGCACTGTGACTTTAATTAAGATAAAATTGTTATTTCTCCCTCTTACCGTTAACTAAAAGCATGGTGGGATTTGATAAGGCAGTACGACTTCCGGACATGGCAGCGCAATAGATAAGACCACGATCCCTTGGAGATGCACATTCGATGACAAGCTTTGATCTGGTCCTGGCAACTCCGCCCCAGGTATTCGAAGATCCTTCCATATCGGCTACGCTATTTCCCACGAATTCCTCCAGCTGCAATACGTACACGTGTTGAATTTCAATGCTTGCATATTCAATTTCGACGAATCGTACATTTGGCTGCGCGATTTTGGGTTATATGAGACGCTGGGTACCCAATGCCACCTGGCGGCAAATGCACGTATCACGTAGAGCATAGAGAATTGCCGGGACACGAAAACCATGGGGGAACCCAGTGATAATAATTATTCTATAAATATTGTATTAACATCAAACCTCTTTTGAATGTTCTACTGACATAAAAAACATTTTGATAAAAATATTCATCTTAGTCAATGCGATCATTCACGAATAATATATTTAAGAAGTGCGAAGACCCAATGATCCAGATTGTCAACCATTGATGCTGCACGTAATGGAAAAGCAGCGCTATATAATTGAACTCTTCGTTATGGGGAGCGAGAGAAAGATTGGTGCACATGAGATTTTTCATTATCGGTCAAAAGATCAATACGAAAGATAAACGAATTATCGGCAACGTCGCAGGCATTTGAGCCGATTGAATTCTGGCAGACTTTGTCGCAAGACAATTTTTTCGTCAAGACTGAGGGTGAGAAAATTGAATGGCGTCATTTCTTTACGGCTTTGAATCGCCGAGGTGGTGGGGAGTTTACACTTAAGAATTCCCATAGTGGGGGAAAGTTGGTAGTACGTGGAGTACTGAGAAGCGAAAGTGGGGAGTCACGGACGTTCAGGAGATGCTAAAAGACGTGAAAAGGAAAAAGAAAACTAGCACAGTCATGAAGAAGTGATCTGCTGGGATTACTGACCTGCCTCAATGGTTCGGCACCATGAAGCCAATAAATTTGCGGAGCAGGGCTGCCAATTGCCTCGCATTCCAATTCGACTCTGGCCCTAGAAAAAAGAAAAAGAATTTTTGTTATTGTCTACTGCAACAGACAAGTATAAAGTATTGAATTATTTTTTAAGTAGTTCAATTATACCGAACCGGTTATTGATAGACGAGAAATTGTATTACGAATTGAAATTTGTTCAAGATGATTCATGACTGTTTTTCAACTATAAAAAGATACTTCGTACCAGTTAACAGTCAGGACGTGACGTCAATTCCACTTTAAGGGGCCAGCTTCCTTACGAACCCAAACGTAAATAAGTCCCCTCGAAGTGGAACTGGGTCCTTACTAAAAATTCTACGTGTCTCTTTGCCTTCAGTCACCCAATACGCTGCCACGTGTATTAGAGTACTGTGAATATACAGCACAGTATGAAATTGATAGACGCGACTCAAAAATTCCCCAGGAAAATGACACGTGACATTACGGAAGAGCAGGAAATAAGTTTTCAGCTTTCTTACCTAGCAGGAATGTTCAAGGCGCCCGGTGGACTTTTTGGCATCTGTACCCACTCCCTGTTTCCACCCTGAAAACACGTTACGCACTAGATTAAAGAATATTACATTTCCTAAAATCAAGTACACACATACCAAAAAACATAGAACAATCGATACAAGACTGACAGCATACAAGTCACTTTTTTTCCTTTTAATAACAATTTTTTAGATTTCCGTCGAGACACGTCTCCTTCTTTCCAGCCTAAGAATTCCCATATATTATATGTACAACCGCAAATCCTACCGACCTGGTCACACGACTCGTCGCTCCCAGGGTAATATAAAGTCTAGTCGCCAAACCACGCTACCCAGGCGATTTGACACTTGAATTTCATTCTTGGATTGTGCTGAGACTCGTGGGAATTATTAATAATTCTTTACACGGCAATACAACAAGACAGAATGCGCTGACTTCGTTCAATCATTTCTACCGGTTACAAAAATCAAACGTATCTCACAGAAATTCGTAGAGCAGCCAACACGTGACAATTGAATTAAGAATTTTTGTATACAGCAAGCTTACCTGAAATCTACTTTTGGATTTGCCGTTACTACGACTCTGTGCGACAACCACAGGTGGCGCTATGGCAATGTCCTGGTCAATTTCATTCTCTTCAATGACAGCCTGCTCCACAGGATCTTCCTGAGTATGTTCACGCAAGAAGGTCATCGGACTGCCCAGGGTACTTCCGGCAGTGAATAAGAAACCCGCCACAGCAGTTAACACGTAAAGACGCATCTAACGTAGAAAAAGATAAACATTTTTTAAATGTCAATTCTCAACAAAATAAATTCAATAAAACATTATCACCATCAAAATGGCCTACCACCAGTAATAATACACTTCTTTTATCTAGTTAAAACGACGTCGAACCCTCGGGCTCAATTTGAAAATTCAATTAACCTGGCAATTGAATCAAGCCCAACAAGAAATCCAGGACTTCCTGGTATTTAAGTAGCTTTCTCAAAAGGACTCTCGATGATAATAGTTGATGCCGGAAGTGGCAACGCTACGTAATGGTTTCGACGATAAAGTCAAAAGACTGACTCTTGTACCACCCTCCCCCACTTCGCCCCTCCTCCACGCCATCGCAGTACCCTAATACCTTGTTTCCAGGAAAAAAGTACCTAGGGACTCTAAGCGTTAAATATTTCTTGGAAGACAAGAGTGAGGGAGGAGGAGGAGGAGGGGGGGGGGGGGGTAGACCAAAGATCCCTTTTTCCAGTTAATCAATAAACATATAACAGCCTTTATCAAGGTCCGAGATATCGTCCTCGCTTGGTTACAAGTTCATTCGTATACTGTTACCGGATGTCAGGTCAACGCGGAAGTGCAACGTATCGTGATAATTTTTTTTTTTGTCAGCTGTCAAGTCAACCTAACCTATAATTTCATATTGATTCAGTAACTTGGAAAATTGTCATTTTAATATTAGATTTTCAAAAGAGCCATCTGTCGTTCGATTCTTAATTACATAACCTCAAAAAGCAATTCAACTGAAAGTCGTACAGCTTCAACAGCCTCCATTGGCATCGTTGTCAAAATTATCCTAAGTGTCGAGCAGAATGACAACTGAAGGAACGAACGTGCCAATCTGACAAAAAGTATTATTTAAACGCCGTAATACCTGGAAGCTGATTTCAATCAACTTTATTCAGCATCCGACTTCGGAGAAATTTCAATGAGTCACGTGTATCTACCGCTTACAAGAAGTTATGCAAACCTTAACCTAGTTTCGCGAAACTTCATCTGAATATTAAGGAATGCTCATCCGTCCTATATATATATATATATATATATATATAAATTTAAATGCATTTGTCCATTCGTAGAGCCTATGTCCTGCATACGTAATAACATACTGCTTCGACATACTAAATACCCATAAGCAGTGTATAAATGCAAATAATACATAAAGAGCATAAATAATATAAATTTAAAAAATTTTTATATATTTTTTTTTTTTACAATTCACTAATCAAAGTATGTCAGGTATTTATTTTCTTGACTTCCTATTGGGTTTATCATTTTTTTTTACTACGAGAGTCAAACGCGTTTCAGACTCATCAGCCAGGTAGCTGGAACATGCTAGAATCCAGTGTAGCCACGCGACTAACTTCAGGTTTGTACTTTGTGTCGCGATATCTCGTAGTAGGATTTAAAAAAGAAAATGATAATTATGTATCATTAAATTCTTTGGTACCCTGATAACAATTTTGGACGATAAGGGATAACGTGTAATATTTTGTGTGTGTTGCTATGTGTTTAAGAAATGAGAAAAAGATTGAATTTTTTTTTTTTGTTAACTACGTTTTTTTTACGTCATTTACGTACGTGAAATACATTTATGCATGAACGTACATCCGGTGGGACATAAAGTCCACATGTATTTGACATTAGGTGTAAATTCAAAAAATTGCCAATTCCGGGTAAACCATTAGAATACGATTTGTTATTCCGAGACGAATTTACGGCAATATATTTGTCGTGGCTTCTACATTCCGAAAAAGCAGTGTCTATGCTTTGAGAAAGACTTTTCAATGACTTCTCAACATACTTCTCGTAATTTCCTATTGCCCGCGTACGATATCACCAGCCATTTTTTTATCTGTGTTTATATATATATATATATATATATATATATATATATATTGCATATATTTTTCTTCCACGAAGACATTATCATAATGTTTATAGCCTTTCGCAATCAATAAAAAAAAATACTCCGATAACATCAATAGTTCAACAAAATTCACATAATCGAGCACCACAATAAAATCACAGCCAAATAACAAAAAATGCATATACACCGTAAATCAAAAGATTGACCAAATTCCAAAAGTGAAACCCCAAAATATCCAATATCACGTAGAATAAAGAAAAAAAAAAAAAAAATTCAAACAAGCCCAACAGGATTAGATAACCAAAAAGAGGATATGAAAAAAAAATTTTTTTTATATCCGAAAAAAATTGCAAAAATGTTTACAAAAAAAAAAGCAAAAGTGTATTAAAAAAAAGTATTTAAAAAAAGGCAAAAAGAGATCGAGAAACGAAGAGCGGAAAGGACTGTCGTAGGACGTCGGCGTGCCCTCCCCCCCCCTCTCCCAACCCTCCCCCCATTTCCCCTTAAAGGCAACGAAGGAGAAAAGCGCGTGATTCCACGTAGCCAGTAATTCTCTCATGTAAGTCCAGAGAGAGGACAGACAGACTGTGTATGCGAGGGCCTCGAAGACGATTAGATATGGTGACACACCCACCCCCATTGACGTCATAGGGCCCCCCAGTCCCCTGCCCCCTACGTCCCCCGTGCATAACTCAAAGCCGAGTAAGTCTCGACCGGCAGCCTCGAGGAAGTCGTAGATACTCGGATAACACGACTCCCATACCTGTCAAGTCTGGTTATAATGACTGGACGTAGTAAACTGCTTCCCAGGGCTATTCAACCTCCCATGTAAGATTGACGTAGGATAGTCTAGGATCCCTTGGGACTTAAAAGGATCGGTCCCAAAAAAGGTACTTTTTTCCCCTCTTATAATATCCTCCCCTTCTACCCCCCCACCACTCTTCTCATTCCCCCAACTTTTTTTTTTTTTTCCATATACAATACTTGCGCGCTTCCAATCAGCTATTGACTAATTTGACTTTTTGGGTCAGCCGTACGATAACTCTCGATAAGTCCCAAAATTAATGACGGTATACGTGTGTCGCTCGTCGAGCGATCGTTCATTCTTTTACAATCGCGTAGACCGCAGCCATCTTAATTCTACCGAGCTAATTTTTCCAACTGGCGAGATACTCAAATTTCTATTGTCCGTTGTTACGTAACGAGCATAGGCATCGTCACGTTGGTACTGCTGATCGGTTCTACCGCGTTATCGCGGTCCCATAAGACGTCATAGCGTCTAACTACGTAGGATGTCAGACTTGGACTTTACTTAACGCAAATTCCATACCTTGGTAAGGCAGTCTGGTGATGTGATAAAAGAAGAGTTGCTCTGTCAACATTAAGCCTGAGTTACTGCTGAGTACCGTAGGAGTAAGCCTGGTCGAAATTTACATTGGAAATTCAAGAGACCCACAGTGGGGGCCCAGTTGGGCTCGTTCAGACTCGGTAGAGACATAGTCGGTGCTGGGACTTATGAATGGACATTTTTACTACTGAAAACAATGGGATGATCGACGAAACAGGAAAAAAAATTTTTTTTACGTAAAAATCAATAAAAATAAATTCAAAGTATCGCGTTTCCAATTTTTTTTTTTTTTTTTTCAAACTTCTACGTTACTCGAATAACAGTTCTAACAGGCGATGGAAGTTACGAGTATTTTTTTGGGATCATTTGGATCGCGTTGCCAACTGTCAAAAAAAAAAACGAACTCCTGCATCGACTACGTGTATCCGTCTTTTATTTTAAGCCTAAATATGACGTTAGATAAAGAGATCATTGGTCTCGTGATAAACCGATGGTCGCCTACGAGTCATTGATACTTGGGCGAAGTATTGCTGGGAACGAATAATTTCCATAATACAACGTTGCTACGTGTTACGCAACAGGGTATAAATTTATAGGCAATTCAGTTAATTGGTAATACCGGGAATACGTATCAATTGCGTTAGACGTGACTTCGAATCAATTACGTTAATAAAACTGAGATTGAGGCACCCTGATAATCGAGGGTTCTTCTTTCATTTGTCTTGATCAGTCAAATCTTAGATGAATTCACGTTGGTCGCGTATCTATGCACTTTGAGTGACGCTACTGTATGCTACTAGGTATATATATATATATATATGACGCGATCCTACTATAATAGTCAAGGCAAGCGTGAATCGACTATACCTATAACTAGCCTAAAGAGAAGCAGAAAAATTTGTAGTGTTAATTAAGATTCTCACTGTGAGTATGTAATTACTTATTGTATGTGATGACTCGAAACTGACTGACTGGTTCATTTATCCAATAGTGAATTTTACTTAGAAATCATATACGTGATGGTCGGTGTAGGTCAGGAATGATTAATTTATAGGAAATTCTGCCATTTACGTATCTGTATAGATGCAGCTGCTGTAGAGGATTGTGCCGAATGAGATATTAGTGTTAAAAAGTGATTTTTAGGTAATAAGTGAAGTCATCGAATAAAATTGGTATGCAGTTATTATGTATGATATTAAATATAGTTTAGCAACGAATACGTATAATATATTCTACGGGGATATATGGAGTAAGATGATTGGATATTTGATTAATTAATTTGATTAATGAATTAATCAAGTGAATAAAAAAATTATTAGCACAGTCTCGTTTAGGTCGATTGACATTAATCGAGATTCTTTTTCGTCTTATATTATCATTCAAATCAGTCGAATAGTATAGGCGTGCTTGGGCATATATATATATATATATAAATGCACAATTTATATTAAAATAATTTTAATAAAAAAGACTTCTTGTCAAATCATCTTTTAACCTACATAACTATAGAGTCTATTCTCATAATACGTAATATCAATCAAGAAAATATAATTCGATATTAATTTCCTAGGGTTGACATAACCTAAAAAAAAATTCACTAATAAATTCTAATTTTTGACATGATAACGCCGAAAATTCATAAGAACGTATTTAAACAACGTAATTATTGAAAAATTGTCAAATTCCAATATAATAGGTACGTGGAAAACATCAAAGAAATCTCAATCGCTGTTTGAACGCAGCGTGACCGTCTGTAAGCGCCCAGTATAATATAACTGCAGTACAGAACGACTACGGACGAGTCATGAACCTTCGTCTACTAGGCTACGGCCAGCAAATGAGAAATACATTTTCGTCACGTAGTTACGACTGCGTTAATAAAACGATAGAATAAAATAACAAAACGTTCTCAGAAATCGACGTACACCTTACATTTTTTTTTCATTCTACCCGATTCTGCCCCCCCCCCCCCCTCGCCGCGATCCACATCTCAATCTTACGACACACTTGACTCAAGGGATGATGTAACACGATCGTGAAGTTGCCACGCGGTGAATTACCTCAGCCAAAAGCATCTGTCTAAGGGCCAATAAAAGAATCTATACTTTGATAAATAATTATAAACATATACGAAATACGCGTGACGATGCATCATATGACGAAATTAATCGGTAGCCAGATTTATTAAAAAGAAAATATTTAGATTAATGTAATCTTCGTATCACAATGTAATCGTACGATTATGCCCCGGCTGAACCTACGTCTGGAGATTTGATAATCAAGGAGCAATTGAATTTTGTGGTGGGAATTAATGATCATAATAAACGTGATAATCGGATCGAGTAGTTCGATGCGTGGGGATTGTTTATTAATTTGTTTCCTTACTTATCTCGTCGCTGTGTATCAAATCGACAATGTAACCTGTACGTCGTGAACACGTGGTGTCGTTCGTGTCGGTTGATGCAAAGTGAGGTTAAGTTGACTTTTTCAATACTAACCTTGATGCTTTATAACCTGTCTGCGTCGAAGGTACGATGTGGTGTTGGAGTGTTTCTTCGTGAAGAAGGTAAACTTGGTAGTTTCTGAGAGGCGAAACGAGAACTGACGAGTGGAGGGTTGCTGTCGGCACATTTATACGTTTCAAATGTAACAATCTGCATCCCTCGCTTGGTGCTGATTGGTTGTCGGTACAGAAGAGTGGGGGCTTCGTTACTGGGGAGACCGATTGAATTTGTCACCCATACGCTCGTCAGCTACACGAGCTGCTATGCACGATTCTCCTTCTCGTATATATTATTTGCACCCTTGCACGTACCTTTATTCGACGTTTGATTTCTTGGAAAATCGTCCGTTGACATTATTATTATTGATTATTAAAGTTATCGATCGTAACTTGCCTTCAAATTTATAGTAACGGTCGACAAAGACTTTGGCTGGTACTGTGCTTAATGCATACTGGAGACTCGCGGTAAATTCCCAGCAAGCCCTTTTACGAGCTCGACCGTTAAAAAGAGCGGGAGAAGTGAGGAATTTGAAAAAGTCATTATTCAACCTATTAGTCAACAATTAGTCAACGTATCGATAGAAACGAAATTATCGATTTTCGTAAATTGTTAGACTCGTTTAAGAGACTGTCGTTTTGAATAAATGTCAAAATAATTGTTATTTAATCGTATAAATTAATTTTTACAATTAACTAGGTAAGTAATGGGATTTATTTTGATTTATTGTAATTCAACATTCACGTAGTAACTCACGTGATAACTCAGATGGCGCTCACGTCGTGTCAACTTTTCGATATTATCTTCGTGCTTAGATACATTTTTATTGTTACTTAATTAGAGTCCAATGTCATGTTTGATGTTTACTTACCAAATGCTAATGACCAGACTGTAGATTTGCTATGACTGTCAATGTCTAGCTTGATCCACATCTCTTTGGTGAAAGTTAGGTTGAATTACGAAATCTACTAAATCGTATATTCAAGTCTAGTCAGATTGGTCGTCTTGTCGATGCGTATGACTTTTGACTTCCCGAATGGTCCAAGTATGATGACAAATAGATGGATAAATTTTTATTCGTAATAAATTCAACCTTTTAGCATATATAATTCAATATTATAATATAAATTATTCCACAGTTCTCATATTAATCCAACACAGCTTAAACATCCTAAGAACGTCCCTGTGACGTCTTATAGACATATAGACGTCCTATGAATAACCCACGTTTATTTTGTCCTGTTCAGGCTCGTAAGAGAATACATTGCAAAGATATTATAAATGATCTGAATTACTGAATAAAATTGTCCAAGCATCGTTTAGTATCGATATAAAATATATTGCAGGCTACCACGTTACATGGTACATTTATTAAAAAATCTATAACAGTGCAAAAATATTTTTCTACTCTTTTAATGAAGCTTTGAAAATTGTCATGAAAAAAGAAGCAGGTAACGTGATATTCAATTTCAGGTTGCATCAGAAATGTCATCATAGCCAAATTTACGTCTAGCAAATTAGTCATCTTATTATACTTTTCGTGTACAGGCGAAAAAGCAGACGTTCAAAAACAACTTCATCTTGACTGCATATGCAAAAATATTATGGATCGTCCTGCGATGACATTTTATTTCTTTCCGATACAACTAGCACTAATATTAATATTCTATTACACAGCTGTTGCGTAATCCTTCATGTATTACTCGTCGCACGTCTTTAAATATTCACAGATCATTATCATAATTCCAATCAATTTAAAATCTTCCTACGGAAGCCTGAGAATGAACTGCCTATGCTCTAAACTTGGCAATCGTCGACAAATGTAAACGTGCGTTAACAAGTGAATCGTTATAAATATTGATGGTATTGCAATAATTTATCGTCATGGTCATTGCCAGATAGAATCACGTTTGAATTGCCGAATATAATAATAATCGTAACTGTTATGAGACCAAATCAAAAAATTGTACCTGTCGTTATATCATTAAAATAATCATTATATCTTCTATTGTTAAAAAAAGTATGTATATTATATATAATAAATAGAGCATAAATCAAGTGGCAAAAAAAAGGGTACAAACGTGCAGCCTTGCATCCCAATCGTCGTGATGGTCACCGTTAATGTGATTGTAAAATGAGCGACCTGAAAAACTGTCGGTTTTACCATGTGCTATGCGCCTTTGGTCACGATGCGAATCGTTCAGAATGTGCGAATAGTCACGCAGTCCTCTCGATTGTAATTCTAAAGGACCCTCCCAGGTCAGTCGTACGAGACTTTAGTCTAGGCTGACTCCTGACTCGTGAATCTTTCATGGATTAACGATTTCGACCAATCAGGAATCTGCTTTGTGAAGATTCGGCCAATCAGGAGTCTTGTAGACTAGTCGTACGTGTCGTGATTGACCTGGGTAGGTTCCCTAAATAGTTGCACAATTCAATGGTCGCTTGGATAAAAAAGGTACTGGAAAGAAAGTGCGAGAAAGACAAGATCAAAGGGAAGAATGTGTTTTAGTTTTGTAAGGATGGTATGGCGTAGTTAATTGGGTATAGAGTGAGAGGGAAAGTATCGGGTAATTGAATGTACGAGGAGTTGGGATGTATTAAGGGAAGGTCGTGGAAATTCTTAAAGTGATGCGAACGGGTGACGTGCAGTCTCCCGCGTACTCGGATATCAGTCGGTAAAGAAGTTCTCATGGAATCTTAGATTTCTATCTGAAATTGTAGTTTATCTTGAATAAGACCGTGTCTTGAATTCTTAGAAGGAGGCATTAGTGATCTGCTTACGACATCCTGGTGTCGAGTTTGATCCACTATTTCTTGGAGATGATTTCAATACGTGATCCGACATTTTTTGTCTCTACTGTTCTTGGTAGCATTTTGGTAGTCTGGACGGAATTTCTTCTTGTTTTGTACTGTAGCTTTGCCTTGATTAAAAATACAGTTGGGTCGTGAGATCAGTATCTTTTTCAGGGGCCACCTATTCATGGGTTAGAACGCAAAGGAGTCCCCTGAATTTAACACTGATGTTGCGGTTGGACTATATCGATATCTTGTATACTCTCAGGCTGCCTGATGACGAGCAATAGTTATGCAATTTGTTTGTGAAGGACACCGCCTGGGGAGATAACAATATGCTATTTGAATTACCATTAGGTTGACTCTTGAAAATTAACGGGGTGATTCAGTGGCATGTGCTCTCGTTCGAATTATCCGCTACTTTTTTTAGTAGATGGCGAGTCTGCCGGGTGTCGAGATTACGGCAGTTCGTACTTGTTTCGTCTGCTACGAGTTTTGAAATAGCCTTCACGTTTGGAGTCTAATGGTGCGTTGATTTCTGTAATTTTCTCAATCAATGAATTGCCTTCGTTTCCTTTTTTTCGTCTTTGATATTAAAGAGGTTAATTTTATGGTATGAGAGTCTACTCGGTCATATTTTTGAAATTTTCAATAACCAATTTATATTCTATGATCGAGCGGTTCTGGTTCTTTCAATAGCGTTCAATTATCGAACTTTACCTAATTTAAAAAAAACTAACGAACAATTGGCTGATGCCATCAATAACGTAATTCTAATCAGAAATCAATATTAATTGTTGGCATTGCATCGCAGAGGATTAACTAGCGGATCATTTTTCACATGAAAGTCTTTGTTCGTGTTTATTAGAGTATAAGTATATTCAATAGCTATATTTTATTGTCAAGTGGCAGCATGATGAAATATTTTTCTTCTTTCTAGATGTTTGGCTATCTCTCTTCGTGGGAGCTATTACCAGTATAGTCTTCTGTGTGTCATTAAATCATCGTTGCCTGTCAGGCTATCCAATTCCCTTCGTGTCTTAGTTGCTATCACATCTATTTAAGGGTATTGTATAGACCACAGACCTAAATGAGCAAATATCAATATTTGTTTACTAAAGCTTACTCATATTAACTGGATTATTTCAAATGCAACCTATAAATCCTTCTTTCCTTCTAATTTTGCAGATTGAATTACAAACTGCTCTTAAAATCCTTTAGTCTCTAGGGAAACGCATGCAACAAATATCATATCAGCGAAATAGACTGATCTTCATTAATTCATTCCTAGTACAATTCAGCAACAAATGATTTACAACTTAATCTGTTTGTTCATATTCATAATTTGAATTTGTTATAATTCGAAGAAATATTTTTCTTAATAAATAGCTCCTGTGACTCATGTGTTTAATGCATTTCATCAAACCCAGCACAATCTTATACAATAAATATATATTGCTAATTATTCACCCTCCTTATGTTTTAACAATACTTACTCTTATTGCTTAAATTGTATCAACATGCCACATATTAATTCAGCTTTCTCTGGAGATAAATCCTGCTCATACAAATTTTCAACGAAATTATTTTCTATAATAAATAATACACGCTACAGTTTTTGTGTTCCAATTTCCTTGTTCTTAATCTGTACCATCTTCTACATATCCCTTAACCCATCTCCAGGAGTATCTCAACGCTCAAAATAAGCGACTATTAATTCACAACTTCCAAATTTCATCGAGCTAAAATATCCATATATAATACCTATCAAATGCCAAGCGGAAGTCCCTATGATGTAACGTTATTATCAGTTTACAACAGCTTCCAACGTTAGAAAACATTGAATGAAATATGACAATTTTAAGTGGGACACGGTCACTGTCGGCCAATCAAGGAGTTCCTAGAGAAGACGTAAATTCGTAGTACATTGCGGAAAACTCGACATCGGCGATATTAGCAGCGCCAATTTCTCTCACGCTAATTGGGTAATGGTTATCCATTTCTGCGAATAATTATAATAGCGTGTAAAAAAAATACTTATACATATAACACTAGCGTACATCCGATAAAGTAGGTTTCTTATTACCCAAGAGTAAGCATCATTCCAGAAATCAACGCATATAAAAATAAATTTATATAAGCACTTGGTTTACTGCGTACGCAGCATACATTCATTCGGCAGGTATTTAATGTCTTGGATATCGAAGTCATTGACATCTAATTGAATAAGTAAACTTCGATAGAGTTCAGTGTCCCAGAACAAATGTTCTCTGACCGAATTCCACGTATAAATTCATGATCGTTAGAGGTTGATTTGGTAACCAATTCTTGAAGTATCTCTTCGTAGAAACCGCTCTTGTCTAGTGTTTACAGCATGTATCCATCCCACGTTACAAGTAACAGCGATAACCTGAATAGACGATACATGAATTCAGATTATTAATCTACGACAATTGTCGGTTATTGTTATATTTAGCTTCGGTGCAAGGAACTTCATTAATACTCGAAAATTGTCTTATATAAATTCATATTGTCCAAGGATCGTAACTTTCGACTGTAATTCAATGAAAAGGCAAACGTTCATTTAATCCTGTTCTATCCGCCCAAATAACCCCCCGTCGAATTTAATATCATGCCAATTAAAAGATATTGGACGAAATTAATTCTTATCAATTTCATCGTTTGAAATTAATTGATTGCTGTTTGTTCTATTTACATGTGTGTCATCTTTCATTGCGGGTGTTTCATGTAACGTACATGCGATCATT
Organism: Syrista parreyssii; assembly: GCA_030142615.1. Taxonomy (NCBI): domain Eukaryota; kingdom Metazoa; phylum Arthropoda; class Insecta; order Hymenoptera; family Cephidae; genus Syrista; species Syrista parreyssii. The sequence continues at coordinate 264,469 of JARQTG010000237.1, forward strand.
TTAGACACGTTAAAACAATATCTAGCGAAAGCACAGTATTACATTCAGGCATGATATTACTGTATACGATATAGATGATATCGTATAATAATTTATTGATTCTATGTAGGCACTATGTGCGCTATTGTTGGACCATCAATTATATTATTGCTAGAGGGTGACTTTTCGTACGTAATTCGTAGAAATGATTGTTCCGGTGTCTGACGTCAATGATTCGATGGGCCACCTGCAATGCTTTTAGGAAAAGATACGGGTCTTCCCTCCACTGGCAACACTTGCATAGAATTAATCGATAATTTATTGGTTTGAAAAAGAATATGATTTCGTCACCTTACGTGTAAAACGGTGTCATGGTACGGCAGCTCTTAGGTATTCTTAATGAAGCTTTTCAACTTCATTGATTATGGGTAAATCAGTGTAGATTTGTAAACCATAAAACAGTTACTAGTCTCCCTATTAGAAGTTCATTTATTTACATATGGTAGATTTAAGAATATAAGACAATAAGTTACATTACTTTGTTGGTTTACTATGTCTTCGAGCTAGCACGAAATGCCACTTAAGGCTTCCATGCTTCAATTTTTGGCCTGGTAGTAGAATAAGGTACGTATATCTTGTTTGTACCCGAGAAATTGGGCTCGTGTTCCTGCAGCAACCACTTGTACTTTGGACGGTTCGGATCTTTATATGGTGGTAAATCTGTTTTGTAATGGAGCCATCCGTACCATTCAGCTGGAACTTGAGATGGATCATAATCAAGTTTCACATAATCTGGATATTCTACCCATCTGTTACGACCTGTATAAATAGTGTATATGTTATTTTGTCTATTAATCAATTAGAGTTATGCGATAACTATTTTTTATATTCAGGAAAACTTGAAATTTAGATATTGTACATTCTGCTACATAGAACAATAAATATTGCAGAAACGTATAGGCAATAAAATAACTCAGTATTTCATAAATGAACCAATGAAAAATTGTTTTATAATACTGAGTTTCAGGCTAACGTAATGAGACTTAAACAATGAGTAGGAAAGATTAATTACCAACGAAATATTCGTTATTTTCATAATAACGATTCCCGTACTTGTCTTCACCCACTAAGGTTCCATATTTCAATTCATCACGTCTGCCAAAGAAAAATTTTAGAATGAATTAATAGCAACATTACCCTAACCTTATCACTTCTATGATAGAGGCTAGAAAATCATAGAGATACAAAATTCATAAATTAAAGTATTAAAAATAATGTACATGTATAAAGCTTTCAGGGATTTAAAGATGCCACCATTTTGCCGAATTATCTGTATCAAACGCACAACTTTGTCAAGTCCGATCAGATTCGCCATTTTCACTTGACAAGTTACATAAACCTGGAATATTTCGGTACTAGATGTCAGGATTTGGTAGCCATCTACCAGGTAAAGCTGAAAGAACAGTTGGAAATCAATTGGTAATATCCGAAAGAAGGGGCACGTGACTAAATTCACAGAAAACAAGAACATTGACAGAAAAATACGTTTAACGAGAAAAGCGATTAGCTGTTAATCTACATACAGTGAGTTTTACACGAAAATCATTATTATTGAGACGAACAAAAGATAATACGCTTCCGAAGTCGTGTAAAGATATTGTAGTTAGCTAAACAACAATTCGTGCCTATTGTACATATGTTGATGTGGAACGATTAACCTAGAATTCTTAAAGTAATTGAAGAATGTAATATATTTTTTATGATATTCAAATTTGAGCCTGTTGGAGAATTTTGGATTTCGACTAGATTCATCTTCTACCTCGATTTGCCTTCTATTCAAAACTAGAACATTATTTTTGTTTTAATACAGGCAAAAGGGACTTAACAATGGCTACCATACCACTAATTTTTGCTGAGGAAGATGTTGAGGGTGGTGGAAAGCAAGAAAATGATGGAGAAATGCAACATGATTTTGCATACAATAATAATGTTCACAATGCCAATATTAAGATTCGTATGGGTAAATATTATATAATTTTATACACATTTTATAGTATTGAAGTAGCTGAATTAAATTATTGTGATTCGTAATATAAATTTTAGCATTCTTGCGCAAGGTATATGGATTATTAACTATTCAGCTACTGATGACAGTCATTGTAGCTGCTATATTCATGATGTGCGAGCCAGTAAAATTGTTTGTCCAAAACAAGTAAGCATCTAAAATTACATATATGTTTCATATACATATATAATACAAATAACTAATTGACTTTTAATTACAGTACATGGATGACAATGACTTCATTTTTCCTGATTTTTGGAATTCTACTTGCCCTTTTTATCAAGAGAAAAGATCATCCTGTCAATTTAATACTTTTGAGTGCCTATGTGAGTAAAATTCCACAATTTGCAAAGTTATAATGTTTGTTGATCAAATACTTTGTACTTATTTTAGACTGTATGATGTAGCTGGATATTGTACTAGGGATATTTTCTATTTTTATTTGCAGACTTTGGTACAAGCCTACACTGTTGGTGTCATAGTAACAATGTATGATAAATCCATTGTTCTTGAAGCACTCTTGATTACTCTGACTGTTGTCATTGGATTGACAGCATATACTTTCCAAACGAAAAGAGATTTCTCATTCATGGGATTTGGGTAAGTTATTGCTACTAACATTCATATATGATTTACTATCTATTATAACTAAATATAAAAAAATTAATATCAATTCCTTATTAAAATGAACGCACTTAATGAGATTTAATATAGGATATGGATAGATACATGCATAATTTATCATTTTATTTTGTAGGTTATTTGCAGGATTGTGTGTTCTACTAGTTGGTGGTTTATTACAAATTTTTGTACAAAACACTGCACTAGAACTTATGATAAGTATTGGTGGTGCATTGCTTTTTTGTTTATTTATTGTCTTCGACACACAATTATTAATGCACACACTTTCACCAGAGGAGTATATCCTAGCTACGATCAACATCTACCTGGATATAATAAATCTGTTCGTTCACATCCTGCGGGTTCTTGCTGCCGCAAAACAGTAAATATCTTATTATCCAATGTTATTCGCGTAAATTGTACTTTACGTCTCTGTTTCCAAGCTTTATATAAATTTACCAAACTGTCTTATTGACCGTTCGGTTTATCAGAGAGCATTTAGTACGAAAAGCACTTCAGCGATACCTTTAATATATTGATGAACTGTCTATTTGGTTAAATATTCATATGTTGTTAAAGTGATGTAGTAGAATCCTTTCAAAACAGTCTTTGAGACAATCGAATTTATTCAATTAATCAATTATCTATTTTTTAAAACCATTAAGATAATTTTTTTCTTATGGGACTTTTTTTAATATTGATACTTAATTTGGATGTTTAAAGACAGAACATATCTTGAACACTTCTATATGTGAGTAACATAATATAAATTTATATCATGTAAGCAAACTTGAACTATGCCAGATCATTAAACTCATAAATTTTGATTTTGGTAAAATTTAACAAAATTGTTTCATGAAGTGGATAATAACTTATCAAGATTTTAATAGCACTATAATTTTGGTTTAGCTTTTGTGCAGGCATAAAAATGCAACATTGTTATACATTAACAACGGTATAGCTTATAAAAACAAGTGCATGCAATATATTTACAATAAAAGGCATTGCGTTTTGAATTACAAAAGGACTGATGTATATTGTGATTTTATTCTTACAACAATCTGATAAAACACGAAGCATTTCTAGTACGTTGACGTGATTTATTTTATTCTTTTAAATCAAATCGTTAATTGCATATTATGTTTATGAAAATAAACAATATTTCAACTGAAAAGTATTTGTTAACAGAAGCTGCCAGTTTCGAAATTATTTTTGAATTTCAAAAAGTGCATAATTCATAGTTGCTTATGAAAACTAATGTTCGTATACTTATATTGATTTTTTATTATAGCAAAAAATTACTTTCTTGTTATTTCTATGTAAAAAAATTTATTTTTTTTTTATCACTGGTGATAATGAAGATTTGATTTTATGTGATTGTAATTGTATTTAAAAATATGTTACATTAAACAAAATTAAAAATAGTTTGTACCATGGATTTGCAAGGTGGATATAAAGTATAAACAATTGTACTCGATCTATGCAACTACTTTGAGAAAGGTGATGGTAATGATGGGAGCTTGTTTATTTCGAAATGCGAAATCCTTTATCATAATTGCATTGTCAGTTAGTCATTATATAATTACTTTACTGTTTATTGAAAAATAATAAAGTCTATAAATGTATTTCTTCTGGAAACAGAATTTTTTTATTACTTACAAACAGAAAGAAACATTAAGACGTCATAGAAATCATAAATTTCCTGCAGAAGATATATATACTCAATACTTTTTCAATAAGGAATTGGCACAAATTGTTAAATATGGCAACTTTTCTTCAACATTTTAATAAAAGACAAAGAATTACTCCCTTGTCAATAAGTTTGTGATAAACTTTCTACTCCATACATCTTTTTCATTAAATGTGTAGTAATTATGAAACATATATTTGTAATTATTTTCAATGGTTCAAAGAAAAAAGAAACATTGATATTTGAGGTTTTCTGTGTTTTATTGTGGTACATAAATGAGGCAATGTATTGTTTACGAGGTTTCCATAGCGGCTGTCGAATCCTCGGTGTACTTGCCCTTGTCCTTACCCAGGGCAGCAAGGCGACCCTTGCTCCTCCTGTCGATGATCTTTTTACGATCCTTATCCATCTTCAACTTGACGATGACCGTCTACAAAATAGGAAATAATTTCAATAAAGTATTTTCTTTTGCTTTAATAGTCACATCTTTCCTTTGTTTAATACATAAGATCAGTGCCAACTATTCTGCATTAATCAGACCAAGATCAAGCAAGTTAGCCGACAAACAGGAGAACCCTGAACGTGGTTTCACGAGCCAAACTTGATTGTCCGCTTCTACGTGAATGGTTTAATTCATCACATCAAAGTTTTCATACTATTGAAGTTTACACGATAATATCGTCTCCCTTTCTACAGACTCCATTATGTGATTTACCTTGGAGGGATCGATGCCGACGTAAACGCTGGCGCCATTAGCTTTCTCGCGTTGAATTCGTTCAATATATATTACGAATTTTTTTCTGTACACTTGGATCACTTTGCCGACCTGTTGACCCTTGTAGTGACCACGAACAACCTGAACAGAAGATGAACAAATGCCATGAGGATGCTCCAACTAGTCATTCTGACACTTAAATATTTAAAAATTAATGTTCAGTGCCAACTTTTCTGCAGGATACGAACCGGATGTAATCGGTCAATTGGTACCTGAGAGAACCTCAGAAACTATTTCACGACTTGCATCGTTTGTTCGCATCATCCGTGAATGGTTTAATTCATCATAATAAATTAACTAGAATGTATAAATGTTTAAGAACACAGAATCAACTACAGTTATTAGATGCAGACTTTGCATATTTAAGACAAAAATCAATGTAACGTGTCTTGCAACCAGCAACAGCCACATAGACGAACACGCGTGAAGTGTAAATCATAAATGTTAGGTTACGTGAATATATTAACTGTATTTATGATAAAACAACAAAAGTACATACTAGTAGTTAGTAAAGTTACAAAAGAAAGAACTTCAAAATTAAATATCGTAATGGTAACTTAGAAAGGTTATGAATTGGAGCACGGAAGCGGTTAAGATATTGAGGTTAGGTTGCATTACCTGGACTTCATCTTCCTTGCGAATAGGCATAGAACGCACGTTGTACTTTTGTCTCAACTCTTTCGAGAGAGGTGCAGTCATCAGCCTCCTTCTAATGTGAGAAGGAGCAGTAAAATGCCTCTTACGATTTTTCCTACGCGAGGAAGTCACCAATCTGTTGAACTTCATCTTGTCGAATCTCCTGCACACAGAATAGAATGAAATTATCATGTAATTTCATTGACAGAGATCTTATTTAAATTTAGTATATGTATTTGTCATGTTTGCCAAAACTATACATAACACTGTATTTTAGTGGAACTCAAAAAGTTTATGGCAAAACAACGATTCGCCATGGGTCTTACGAGTTCTGTCACTGAGCGACAGAGTTGTTGCGATTTATATGAAATGTTTTTGCGACATGAAAAAAATACTGCTGCCATTTGTCACGACGAGGTTTGTACTCGCTAGTTTTCTATGATTTCATTAGTCGATTGGATTCCTTTGTGGGAGATTAATGCAGATTCTCGAACGAGAAACTCACCGACAACAGCAAAGTACCACAACACTAACCGGAAGAATGCCCACGCGCCGGAAAGAAAACGCCGTGCAGTCTGCAAAGTGCGCAGTGTAATCTGCGCAGCGGGAAATTTGAGTTTCTGTACCGTAACTTTTAAACTGACGAAAAAGAAAAACTGTATTATAAAAAGTTGATGGTAAATACGGCATGACAGTGTTTTTATGTGATTACTAAGGTTAAACCATAATAATATACAATTGTAACGGAAATATTGCTGCTACCTATTTCTCCATTATATGTTAGACACTGTTTTAAATAAAAATTGTACAATACTTAATAAATATTTGGTAAGAATATGTCAACGCTGTACCGCGTAATATTAAAAATTAATTAAAACCTTTTTAAATTCCGTAAAACTATGTTTAACGAGTTACAGATGTCGCTAGTTGGCACTTTTACTATTGGCTGGCCTTCATACAAGAAATCCAATTGAAACGTTGCTGAAATCAAGTTCTAGCTGGCACTGTGTTCTCCGTTGTCAGCCATTGTGCTCGTCAGCAGCTCGTAATTTTCGCGTAGCTGTATTTTCGGACGCTTTCAAATTTTACAAAATTATGGAGTTAGTTAATAGAAAATCAACAATGTGCATCAAGAGCAGGGTAAGTACTAATGCCAGTACAATAAAGTGCTCCGAATGTAAATCAACCGTAACGAAACTATTAGGAAATGCATGTAAAAAAAAGGTGTTCGTGATCCTTTGTTTTTACTCGATGAATATTGAGCAACGACATATGTATATTATACTTTTAAAATACATTGAGCACGCTACTTCGTATGTCTGTAGAATTTTAAAAGTTTTATCGCTATCGTTTCTGCCTTCTTTTTCTCATTGCAAAAACTTTCGATATCGTCGAATGATGTATCCGTCTTTTGGCAACTGTAACGACCCGATAACACCATATTTGCTGTATCTTGGTTGTTAAAATAATAGTGAAAATACCTTATCGTGTCAGACGCTACTAAAACACTTAATTAAATAATTCTCAGAACAGACATGCCTTTTTATTTAATTTATTATTGATAATTTCTTATCTAGACTAACAGCCATTTTCTCGCTAAACAAATTGTCTGATGACCTCGATATTTCTTGTACCGGTTATTCATTCGCAAATATTGTATCTTATAAAACTCTACTTTCACTTTTAACAGAGATTGACGTTTTTTTACGCAATTTTCTCTAATATCTCTGAATAGGTATTTTCATAATTCCGTACAAAGAAAACTCATCAGACCTACCTGTCATATCTATCTACATATACACGTACGTATTGCAAGCTCGTCTGATCGCATTACAAAATGGAGAATCCGCTCAACTCAAGGATTCATTAATTCAAAAGCTTTCTAAGTTTAATTAAGAATTACATAGGAACGAATTCTTTGGCACAGGTATAAAATCCATAATAATTGTACTCGTCATGCGCGACATTTCTTCCTTGAGGATCCATTAAAATCTGTATGTATATTTCTCGTTGGTTCTGCCGTTCCAACCGTTACGAAACAATGAGGATCACGTGAGCAATGCAATGTATTCACACTTTTGTACAAGTTCCGCGAAGATACTTCAGTTAATATCTGGCGAAACACGTAGAGCTACGTTAGTTGATACGTGCATTTGAAATATTGGATTTTTAATCGCGGTATGTATTAACAGCCCTAGTACAGTGTTATTGATCATTCTGGCATTGACCCTGACCCACGTCAATAAATACAAGACTTGCCATTTAAGAAAATACGACTATGAAAACTGAGCCAACCAATCTGAAATTCGCACGAATTTTATATTGTGTAAAATTTCAAAAAAATTGATATACGCAGTGAAAATAACGTAATATACACAATATAGATATACTTACCGTGTTAATATGATGTCACCTATTTCTGCTTCTAAACGGTAAATATTAATGAAATTTTTATGAGACAATTCACAATAAAAATGTTTACCCGTTATTTGTGTTTTAAATGAAGACGCAGTTATTTTTTCAAATTTTTCTAACAATTTTTAAACAATAGTGTATGAACGATTTTGAAATCTAAATCTGTCCCTGCTCTTTGGCTTGACTCAATGATATGCTGTATTACAAAAATGTATGAGAATGACATTATGCTGTTTATTCGCGAAAAGAAAAAATTACTATATGTAGAAAACAGTTGTAACTCCTTGATCCGTTTCACAATACTTGCCATTTGCGTGATTTGCTCTGAGAAGAAATTAAAATCGTCTTTTATTGTTACGACGACCAAAGGCAATTCTGTTAAGGTATAATTATTCTCCTGTAATGTGCATACAACTTTTTGTTAAAGGACTGCAAAACATTGACACTAACAATACTCCAAAGCGTATTGATAAACACAAAAAATGTTTATTTTTTACAAACTGATTGTCAAGTAATCTATATTGGGACAATACGAAACATTTAAAAAGGAACGAAGATAACTTTGATTGACTTTTAAAAACGAATAGGAACATCCTTTGTTCATAATTTGTGAACATCTCTCGAATAACGTCAGAAACAGTAATTTTATTATCGCAGATAAATAAATTGTACAGTCGCCACGTATTTTCTCTAACTTTCGACACGTGATGCTGAGTCACACATATAATTTGTATTTTACATACATAATGCTGGCCTGCACTATTAATATCTCACATACTCTTGTATTTACTCTTGAAACTATTATAATGGCTAAAAATTATATGTACGCTAAAGGTGCCATTGGATAAAGTATTTTAAAAAAATAAAAAGATTATTGCAGATTTATGATATGAATGGTTAAAAATACCGGAAGTTAGTTTAATTGAACAACAGGGTTTCTTTTAAGCAAAAGAGTTTATAGAACTGGATAACGTTATCAGAGTGATATCACCTGCAGTGAATAATCGTAACTGATGTAATTTTTATTTAAATATCATTTCTTATCGGTCGTAACACAAAAAACAAAGCACTTCTGGTTCAAGTGGTATGTGATTTTATGGCGAAACGTTAAAGGGGTCAGTTGATAAGGTAGGAACGAGTAAGAAGCTTGAATTCTGTAGGCGTGTCTTGTATTTTAATCTTATTTTTTTCCCTCTAAAGTACATTAAGAATGGTTCGATCAAAATATTTGTCATTTACGATTAGGTACGTAATACTGGTTTACATGTTTATAGTTGAATGCATTGAAAGTAGGCAAAGACGTAATAAGACAGCATCCAATGAAAAGTCCGTATTACGTGGGTGTGTTCCATCAGTGTACTTGTCTTACGTTATTTGCTGATGACTTTTGCTATAGTTACGACTTACGTCATATTGATGACTTGAAGTTATAACTTGAAGCATCGTTCGCACGTTTTCCTTGAAGGTTAAACCGAGTGTCAGCGTATAATGTATTTCATAGTTTTATCAGACTAAGAGAATTTCTAGACATTGATAGATAGAAATTTTTCTTATCAAATGGCGCTCAGTGATTGATTGTTATTTAATGTTTGCGCACAATTTGATTATGAGATAAAGCACTGAATTCATTGATTGAACTTTGTTAGAGTGAATGATTGTTTCGAAAATAATGTAGTGTAACTATATCATTACAATTGGAAACTTTTATATTTCTGTCGATAGGTTGTCCATTGATCAGTAATCCCAATTTTTGCATTTTTACTTGGTCGAAACCTACTTTATTTATGTTATTGTCATAATTGTTATGTAACGGTTATCACAATTGATTTAATTATTTGATTGCAGATCATTAGAATGGTGGTGAGGTCCAACTCCTAGGTAGCATTGTCAACGAGCTTCCTGGAGACAGAGTTCAGATTGATTGGCAGTTGCGTACATCAGTTCTGAATTTGACATTGATATTTACTGACATCCCATTATCCTTACTCTTCTTTGGAACACTGTCAAACATTAAGAAGGGACACTAAACTATACTTGGACGCTAATTTAGGTATTACCTGTGAGATACATTTATCGAGTGCATCAAAACCAGATACAGAAATGGGATCATCGGGGCCTCAGGACAGATCCCTAAGCAGTGGGATTTCACTTCCTCAATGGATGAAAGGAAAAATGGATTCAAGGTACTACTTTATAACTTGTTCGCATAAATTTCTATAACCAAAGTCTATTATATTAACAAAGCAAAATTGGTGTAAGAAAGAAGACTTTATATCAATTTCTTTTTTAATTTTCATAGACATCCTCAACATTTTACTAACACAAACGTGTACGCGTTTATGACTATTGGTTTTTTTTCAGCCTGTTAATTTTTACAATGGCGACTTCATTTGTCGCCTCTGTCACATTGTCTATCCCAGCTGTGTCATTCGCATACTTTCACTTGTGTTTTTATAAGGTTACGCGTGACTGGCTCTACTTCTGGAAGTAAATACGTCATTTACGTAGTACATACCGTATAAATGGCTGTGAACATATGACGATGCGTCATTCCCTTCCATGAGGCAGCATGATCACCGATCAATGAATCGTATTGTAACTCATACATATTGTTGCTCTGAACAAATGTTGGAATCATTAACAGAATCTTTTATGACGATGATTTTTATTCTACGTTGATCAACATTAAGTCATAATGAATCTTTTAAGAAATGACGTGTTCTCCAATTAGGAATGAAATGCGAGAGAAATGACGTTGAATTGCATCGACAAAAAAAATATGTGATCATTGAAAAAGCATAAAGGCCAAAGGTTGATTTATTGCCATTTATTGAAATGTTAAAGCGTCCTTACTATCTGGCCACGTCCATGGGGAATGTCAGGACGTTGCGTCAGTAATCATAGTCATTTTACTTGATGATTAGTCATCTTTTGAGCTATAGTATCTGCTGGACTAACCTCTCTTCTGTTATTGTATAGAACTGGCACTGCATACAGGCTATTATTTTCCATGGACGATCAATGCTAACTGACCCAATTCAATACTTTTCCGTGTAAACATAGAAAAAATTTCCATTGGAAACTTTTTCGTTATCTAATAGCATCGTCGTCGTTGACGAAATGTCATTGAGGACTTAGTCATCGGCCTTCAAGGTATCGAAATCATTATCACACAGTCTGAGCAGCTGTTTGACCTCAAGTCATTGGTCGTCGATCCGGTTTATCTGGCTAGTTTTCCACGAGTCTCTGACCTACGATTGTTGTGTCGTATTAACTTCGATACGACATTTGTTGCTAACCAATGACACGTCTTTCTTATTAATATGCATTATTGCGCACTGCCTGTTTCTTATTACCTACAACTGCAGGATAGACGATGTAACGCGAGTACTTAGTGTAATTTGTTTTTTATTTCTAACATACTCTGTGTATACACTGACTTTTATCACGTTGAAGGTAGATGTGTCTTCGCGTTGGTCAATTTAAGCTAAGCTGTTATACGTTGTTATTATTATCACCCTTTACGTTGTACAGGTGTTGGCGAATCTATTATTAGAAGCAGCGACGTAAAGCTCTGACGATGGGAAGTTCTACGAATTTGCTGTTTTCTTCTACCGCCTAATTGTAGGCACTGGGACGAAGCCTTCCTCGCTCCTTCATTCTTCACATACGTTCCCCTTGGATCACGTACATTTCAATTACAAAAGCATTCCGACAAATGGACGTTCATTCTCATTCATTGCCAACGACGATGCCAAGAACGAATACTGAACCTATGGCAATTGCTTGCACCTGGCCTCATGGAGATATGCAACTATATGAACAATTGGATTCTATCAACGTTCAATATTGAAGTATGAACTAGTCTTCCAGTTCTATGATTATTGAACTGTATAAGCACCTCGATAATAGGTGCTCTATACCTAGTTAAAGGATACGTGAATGCCAAAGCTAAATGAATCATGTAAAACGTATTTATCATACAGTCTTCCTTACTGCCATATCGTTTGAATAGCTTGCGTCGAAAAGAGCAAATAGACTTGAGAGTACAGTTAAAAAATTGTATATCACGCCATGTATCTACTATCTTTTTATTATGTCTACGTACCTGTCAAATTGTCTGAACGAGACAAGATGGTACACACGAGTGCGAAAATTGGCGTGCAACGGCATCACGGGACTGGTTATTTTTGGAACGTATTTCGGAACGCAATAGTAGTGGCCGCTAAAACTATGGCGAGGTTATGTCGATTGGTTCCCTCACTCTCGCTCCTTATCTATCTTTCTTTGACTTTCCTACGTCACAGAGCGAAACAGCTGGCTACGAGGAATTTCCTCTGCCTTCCACCTCCCTTCTTTTCTTCTCGTGCCCCTACCGTCCGCCTGGTAGCATGCAAATCTCTTCTTCGAGTCGTGCAAAACGAGTTTTTTCGTGAATTGTAATATTACAGCTGTTATTTGACGCTTTGGTTGTAGAAATTCAAATGGAACGATGCAAAACTTATATGACAGCTTTGTTTCAATTTTTCTTTTGTCACGAGCCTTCGTCAATTTTATTGTTTATTTGTACTCTCACTTTTATCCTCTATCTTTATCCTCACTCTCGTTCCACATGCGTCACACCGCGTAAAATAATATTTGACCTTTAGACGTAAGACTGCTTAAATGGGACGCTGATAATTTGTGAGAGAAAAGATTCTTTTTGTTTTTCGTGTTTCCCTGTTTCTATCTAAGGTGCGAATAATATTTCAATTCTCGTACAGTGTCAAGCCGTTAGCACGGTACAACCTGTCTTTTCCTTACAAGGTCCTTATTCGCAAGGTTTATCGTGGTGAAATATTCAGCCTTTTGAATACAACTTGAACAGAGAGAATAACTGTGTATACAACATTGAAAAATATCGTCGCGTGACTCAGACTGTTTTCTACGTTTTTTTAGTCACACAATTTTTTTTCAATTGTCCAATGACTCAATAAGTGTTCGTTCCTGCGGCGTATCGCATAAATCGTATGTCAAACCAATATACAATTGCTCTAGGAAAACGCATTTAAATTATGTAAATTTTTTTACTTCCATAAACAAATATTTCATTGATTCCACCAGACAGTGTCAATATCTCATATATATATTAATCAGTCGAACAGTACTACCTGTGGTTTAGCTCCGCTGAACAAAGTGCGCTGTGTAGTTTTTGTATTATTCCTTTTTTTTTTGTTCTAAGAAACCAACCTCGGTCCAGGTCTAAATTTGAATGGAATCTTTTTCAGGAAGGTTGCCAACATATTGGGGACAAGTGTCTTTAATCGCGCCAGCTGCAGTATCTTCGCGAAACCTGCCTCACCAACACCCAATTGTCGCTCTCTTTGCTATTCAATCTCGCGATTTATTCCAGCTGCAAACTTCAAGTCTGTTGGACGTTCGGTTTCACCAGGGTCATACAAGCTTAGAAAACGCGTAGCAGACAGTGGATTATTTAATCGTCTCTTACACGGTGATACACGTAAATCAATGTGTTTATGGTGAATCGACATTTTCACGGTGGTCAATGTGCTTTTCGTCAGTCGTTAAACGTCTGCACCTAAAAAGTATAGTAGGTCCATCTACAATTAATTTTTGTACCTCGTAGAATCAACTTCATTATTCATTGAATCGAACTCTACTATGGTCTTCATCGTGTGAGGTGTGTTTAGCTTCTAATCTCGTTTGTGGAATGTCGATTTTCAAAATTGAATATTCACACGAGCTTTAGGATTTATGGAAATTCAAAAAGTGTTTTTTTTTACGTTCAAAGGTCACCTTGATCTTTTAAAATATTAAATTTCGATTCCGTAGCAAACGATTACGTCGGCTCATACAGCTATCAACAAACGATTATCATCGACTGATAAATTGTCCAAGGCGTGCACCATAATATATGCAAACTTTCAACTGCGTATCTGTTAATTCGATCGTTGTAAAATCTGGCGGCTCGCGTCATCTTTGTTCAATATTTGAAGCACCGTTTACATGGTTTGTAAGCAGCAAATAAACTGGTAACGTCTGATTCCAAGAAGAAAGAGGGGATACATTCTTGCCCCTTTTTCACATAACCTCACTTTGTGTAACTTTTGTCGCCCTGGTTTAGAATCGAATATATTCCGTCGTGGCAATTGTGTACACAGTTTACTGTCGCCCACATGTACACAATAAACACGACTAGTACCCATCACGTGTAGAAATCTTCCATAAGATTTAACATGAAAATGAGGCTTTACATCTTGCAGTTGCAACCGTCAGTCTCATTGAAACTGACTCGTCTTTGCACAATAACTTTGTGCAATTGAATGATTTTTAAACGCAATAACTTTGTTCGTATACTGATGTCTACTTTTTTATTTCAGATTCGATTTGGACGAAAGCACTTTCAGTCCACCATCGCACGACGACAACTTCTTCTACATTCGTTACTCAAAGAAATCTGCCAGCCAGCAGCAGCAACAGCAACAGCAGCAGCAACAAGAACAAGAGGGTTTTCGTTCTATCGACCAGGTTCTAGTTGAGAATCAACACAGCAACGTCACGACTTCCAGTCAAGTTACATCTGGTCAGCAAGCCGTACCTACTTTTAAGGAGATCAAGGAAATCGATTTTAGCAAGCATCCCTTGCCTTGTCAGCCATTTGTCCCTACGGCATTTGCTAAAGGTAAATAATTGGTAAAATGCCAAAAACAATCGTCTTGACTCTGATTGTGTTTTACTTATTTTGGTTGATAAACAGCCATTTAGTCGTTAAACGCTACACAGTCCATTAGTCTAAACATACTCGTAAACAACTGCAATGTATCGATGGTAATTTAGAGATACTTCAAAGCACGCGACATATCACTGATAAAAGCAAAATTATAATAAGTTTTCATTGCCCCCGCAAATTAAACGTCACGTGTCAGTCATTCCTTGATAATTTATCATTGAAATTGCGCGACTCAAATTTAATTTTCTTATCAACCATATGTATATTGCATATAGTTATTTTTTTCTGAAAAATGTTCATTTCGCGATCAGCCGTTACCGATGACCTTTAATATTTTCAATTTAATAATTGCTCCAGTCTGCTTCTCTAGGCATATATATTATTCCGCTTTATTATTGTAGCTTTTTTTTAATTTCTTTTTGTTTATCCAGCAAAATCGGATTCCTAGTTACTATCCGTATTACGAAAATTAGTCACTGTCCAAATGCGTAAATCTTTTGTCCTGATAAGTGGATAGCATCAGCCGTGATAAATTAATTATATAAAATTTGTATACTTTATGTATCCTGAGTAACATGTTATTGGGTAACATTATAACAACATGTTATTCTCTGCAGGCCGCCTCTTTCGCTGGAGCAATAACGTCATTGTTCAAAGTTGTAAACGTTGTAGCAGTTAACGATGGTAGTTACTGTTGCTTCTTTTAATGTGATGCTACGATATTTATTAAGGATTTTATTTGTTCGTATTGAGTGATTAGCGAAATTTCATCAAATTTACAAAATTCACTTGTACACTGCAATTGTGCTATTCGTATACTTCCTGTTAAATGTAAATTGATCTTCGCGAATATTCACGGCTAAATATGGGCGTTCAAATTATCCTGTGACACGATGGCAGTTGTTGTCCAATCAGTTATCACTCGCGTGACGTCTAGCTGATTAGAGCGAAGTATGATAAACTGGGACCTCCTGGGTGTTAAATGACCACCTGTCGTTTGTTAATTTTTTTTTAAAAATAGCTAGGCTTTCAAAAAATATATTTCTATTACTGTTACGTGTTACCTTTGTTTTTTATACTTAGAAGGTACGCTTTATAAATAGACTTTTATCATGTAATTAGTACGTACGCGTGGGGCTAAAAAAAGTGTATCTTATTGCATCTCTGAGAAGGTTTAATTTTAGTTGTTTAAATAATTTGGAGCGTTAAAATCGATCTTTGACAATCATAAGTAGCGTGCTTTGTTCTTTCGTTAAAATTCATCGTATCTCAATTTGCGAGGATACTTGTACATAAGAAGTATCTAATTAACGAGACTGATAGAAATAATTTGATAGGGAAAGATATATTTTTGGATCTCACGCGGTACATTTCAATTTCGTAATACTAAAATATTATGGAAATATTGATTAACGCGTACTTGCCATTTCTCCCACTTTGTATTTTCAACTTCGGACTTCAAACGGTTTCTAAATCCACTCTGCTAATCTGCCATTGGTCGCTTTTGCCGACCAGTAAGAATTCGACATGCGTTATCGTTTCGTCCGACTGATATAAATTTCGAGGAAGTTAAACGCTTCTTGCAGATTTAAACGAGACCTCGGAAGAAAAAGTCGGGGCTTCAGCCGTGAAGCTTACGAGTATTCGCGTTTTTAATTGTTCTGAAGGACGCGTGGTTTTTTTACTTTTTAAACATTTACAAATTCACATTGTTCCACCGAAAGACTGAACGTAAGAGTCGGCCTGACTAACATGTCAAAGAGTTGTTAGTGAAATGTCTTCTACACGCTATTAAAAATAACGAAAAAGTCTGAAAATACTATTAGTCGTCCTCTTTGTGATATTTATTTATAAGTATTTATTTATTTAACTTAACGTTTATAAGCACTTGCTTATATCGATCGTTTAAGTGACTCAGAGAAAATTCTTGTGAACCGTCAATTTTCAAACAGGAAAATTTACGTGTGTCATTATGATGTCGTTTGTAAAAATTTGTGGTTACGGTTGCGATTCAGTGGTTTGGGTCGTTTCGGAAACAATCATGGTCACCGTTTTGTTTGCCGATATTGGTACGTTTCTCATTTTAAATATATTTGGGGTTATACAAAATTGTACTATATTCCCAAAGACTTGCTTACATGACATTATCTTTCAATTATCATGCTCAGTCATTTGACTTATATAATATCATGCTCGACTTGATTTATAATTCTCTTAATGTAATTATCATGAACATGATGCAACTTGCTGGTGGGCTTACAATATTCTCTAGTATCAGTTACGAAGAGTAACATCCTTTATTTACTGACAAGTTTGCACACACGGTTCATCAGATATGATATCTAAAGTGACATTAGTATTTCATCTGGTGTATCACCATATTTTTATAAGCAATCAGCTTCTTACACAAGTAACTATACTTTATATCGTACGAGTTAAAATTAATTTTTAATATATTTTTCTCATTGCAGCAAGGGAGACTAAGCCGACACAAAGGATCTTTGCTGGAAAGACTATAGTCAAGTCTCAGGGTACAGATGATGGTTTTCACAGTGAGCCAGCGTTGTGTGGTAAATCCATCGTCCAGGTAGCCAATCAAATGATGTCCAGCAAGATTAGTAAGACGTTGTCGGAGTCGCGAATCGACGAATCCGAGGAGGTGCTGAAGAAAGGTAGCAAATCGCTACCAGTTACACCATTGGCATCACCCCTAAGTACACCAGACAGTTCGCCAAGATCACGTCGCAAGGGATACACCAACAGATACTTCACTGGCGCCTTCATTCCTGACAGGGAGAAGTACCATGGTGGCTGGATCCTGGCCAGTCTTCTGGGTCAATCTCGCGAGATCGTCTCGTCGAAAATTGAAGAGGAGGATGAGCAAGCAATAGAGGCTGTACCGCCCAAGAGCCTCAATCGTAAAAAGTCCATCTCCTCCCAGAACCTTTCGTACTTAGGGAATGACGACAAGGCTATCAAGAACGCTATCTACACGAATGTCTTCCAGGCGAAGCCCTCCGAACTGAGGGAGATGAACTTCTGGTCGCCAACTTCAATGTGAAGAAGTCATTCTCTTCTGAAGCCGCCTTTTTGTTGCGGTGTGACGAGATATTTAGGTTATGTGCAGCAAAGTCAAGATAGCAGAGGTTTTTGGATGATTGTTTTGCTTGGATTATCGTTGGACACGATTGGACTTTTGAATTGTTTTATTGAGAACACTATATGCTTTTGATCATATTTTCTCATCTCTTGGAACACTGGATTATAAGTACTCTTATAAAGATTTTGTCAGTTGTCCAATCAAAATGGTTATCTGGAATGTTGAACATTTTTTAACTTCTTTCTCCTAGTGGCCTTCGATGTCTGTCGACACTTTTTTTTATTATTATTACTCTCTGGAAGTACTAAACAA
Organism: Syrista parreyssii; assembly: GCA_030142615.1. Lineage (NCBI taxonomy): Eukaryota > Metazoa > Arthropoda > Insecta > Hymenoptera > Cephidae > Syrista > Syrista parreyssii. Next base: position 282,792 of record JARQTG010000237.1, read on the forward strand.
TTTCTGTAGACAACGATGAGGATAAGTTTTGAAGTGTGTGCTATCGATGTTCAGAAAAACTGTGGGACCATAACAAAATGTTCGAACAAGTGACTACTCAGTAATTACGCGATGTAATTGACAACAACTCATTTTGTACTTGAAAACAGCTGAGAATATATGTGTAACAGCTTTCGAGGGTACATGAGTGATATAAAGCATTGATATTAGAAACAGTATCGAAAGATACATGCGACAAGTATAACACCTCGCTTCTTGACGACTCTGCACCTCCTTCAATATGAAGTATTTGAAGCCTCAATTGGCTGAACGAGTATAGTTACTATGACGTGTCCCTGGTATACCCAATAGTTTCGGTACTATATGTATTTTTGGTACTTGTACTTGATTCACTTTCCATTGAGCGAACTCAGCCATAAGCCCCTGTATCGCAGGCTTCAGTGGTAACTTATTTTTAACTCAATTCTGCAATATAGTTCAATTCAATTTTAGTTCAATGCCAGTTTCTTTAGTGTATAATAAAACAGAAAGAAACTGACGACGTGTATGGCAGGCAATTTTAATATAAAATACTCCTGTAAAGTTTCCCTTTCTTCAGTATCACAATTATACTTTCTGGTTCATACAACCAGTACAACAGCTCCTGATCATCTTTTATTTTTTCTTACAACCTACAGAATTTTCACGCATCTCCGCCGGTCAGTGATTATGCAAAAACGACGTGCTTACGAAAACCTTTAAATTCGGAGAAGAATAAAAATGACGAAAGCTTGGTGGAGATCGTAAACTTGTACCTGGTTTTTTCGAGCGATGTACGCAATTCGCAGTCTCTGTTGACTCGAATCAATTATAAGTCGATCCCCTAATTTATCTAATACATAATAAGCTAGCTACTAAGTGAAACAGTATCACGTTATTCGTATATTAATTTTTTCTTTGTCTGTTTCATTGTTATTCCGTCTCTCGTCTCTATTCTTGTTCATTCTTCATACCAATAGTTCTTTTGTTCTCTAATGTTATTCAATCCGGGAATCGCTACGATTGTTATTAGTATAAATTAATTATTCGTATGCTAATTCTATCATCTGTATTTTTCTTCAATGTTACGAGAATTGATTATACCAATGATTACTATCACTATTGATATTTACCATTACTTCTACACGTGACTGAGCAAATAAAATTACTTTAACCTACATCGAGAAATTGTCGAGTTCATCTTTCTCAAAATAATATAAATGTGGCAAAGCGATTTATTATCTAATTCTATAAATCGATATACGTATAAAAATATCTCGATTAATCGTTCCCACGTCCAGGTATTCCAGATCCTAGTTCCTAAAACCATCTGTCTAATCATTGCTCTGGATATTTAGGTTTGTTTTTTCGTTTTCCATATACAAATCATTTCGACCATCTTTTTTGATTATATCGGTATTCCAAATCATTGCTCCAGTCTCTCTGGTTTTATGAATGATTTGATGGAATTTCAAGAACAGATCATGCAGTTCATACATATATCTATAGAGACATCAAAAGAAATAATGCTTGTACAATTTGTGCACACCTTACAAAGGCAGTTATTACTCGATTTAGTTTACTATTCGTCCATTTGCTTCAATTCTAATAAATAATTTATAGACTTGAATATTTATCATCTTATTTCGAATGCTATAATGAAAATGAATACGCTCGTTCCACCAATGAATCCAATAAGACCCTTCACTGTTACGCACGCCCATATACATTTAAGATACTTAAAGAAATTCTCTGTCTCCACATGACGCAATAGACTTTACTATTACGTCAGTTAATCGGTTTAAGCTAAATCGCTTAAATGCATAATACAAGATAATAACAATCCCCGACGTAACCAAGAACCAATATACTACAGACTGAAGTCCTAATGCGTAAGATTTTCGAGAACTTTAAAGAATGAAAGAGCGAAAAGCCACCTAGCAGATCAACCAATGAATTTGCTTTGACGGTCAGTTGATCCAGAACGAATTCGAACAAAGCTGCCTGGGAGAAATGCACACGTGTGAATAAACCTTTAAATTCATGCTTACAACGTATATACATAAAGATATATATTCCCACGTGGGATCATTTCGATTACAAGAAACGAAGCAGGGACTAGTGGCCCAACAAGGCCTCAGGCTGTAGTGAAAGTGAGTCAGGGGCAGGGTGTATCAACCACGCCCAACCATAACCTGTGAATTACACGTGTCTCTTAGCTTGTGCATGTATGCCCGTATTTGCGTCTCGCTTCTCGACTGTTACGAATTTCGCAATATTCTCGATTCTCATCGCGAAGGACCAAGATGGAATCTCGGAAGGAGAGCAATGAGTGCGTGTCGACCGGACTTTTTAAATTCTCATAAATCCTTTTAGACCTTAAGGTCATTTATTTTACTTCTTTCGCAACGTCTCTGCTACACAATCCATTTGACGTTGCTTTTTTTTTTAATGCTACTGTTTTTCTACTTTGATATTATTACGTAGATTTTATCTATGACTGAATTGTTAAATGGTTTGATGAATTCTTCGCACTTTTACGGAAATGAGAAGGATATATGTTGGGTCAGAGAATGATTGAAGGATAACATGCCAGATTTATATAACGGGTGGTCTTATTATTCAATTCTTGTAATCGTATGGTTTATACGTAATAATTAGGTACGATTAATGAATTGTATACGTGTCCATAATTTTCAGACTGTTTTGATTATACTTCGTTTATTGACGTCAGTAATGATAGTAATTAACGAAATTATCAGTGTGACTAAGAGCTTATTGAATTTATACGTGAATTTACTCGCGAGCATTATGGTGAATTGGAATTAAAAATTGTAAAATAATTGTTCAAAATATGTCTGTGTGAATTTTAATTTTTTGAATGGAAGTAAAGATATTTTGAGTGTCGTCATTGGAGATTCATTGGTATTATATATATATTGAATAGAGAACTAAAAGAAATTGTTGCGGTAATAAATTTAAACAATTCGATATACAGTTACAAACAATATTATATTTTTATGTACACATAAATAGCATAATATCGTCGTAGGAAAATATAAAATGTTTCATCACACCTAGGCATGTACAGTGTTTTCAGAAGTTATAGTATGAAGGGGCGAAAGAGTATTTTCAGGTATACAATATAGAATTAAGTATCTCAGAAAATTCTGTTTGAAATTCCCTAAGTTAAATACAAATTCAGAAGATGAATCGTGTGATCTATAATCTACGAGTTCGTTATTGTTCAATGAGTTCGAATTTCCCGCGTTGATTTACCAGGCGTAAGAGGCACCGAGTCCGCTGAAGGTAGTGTGGGCAACGACGTTGGCGGGTCCATAGCTTAGAGCAGGTCCGGCCTTCAGGATGGGTGCAGCTGCGGCGTAGCTGTAGACTGGGGCGGACTTGACAATGGGTGCAGATGCAGCATAGCTGTAGACTGGGGCTGATTTAACGATGGGTGCAGATGCGGCATAGCTGTAGACTGGGGCTGATTTGACAATGGGTGCAGCTGCGGCATAGCTGTAGACTGGGGCGGATTTAACGATGGGTGCAGATGCGGCATAGCTGTAGACTGGGGCGGATTTAACGATGGGTGCAGATGCGGCATAGCTCAGAGCGGGTGCGGCTGCGGCGTATGTCACGTGAGCGGGTGCGGGGGCGGCGTATGTCACATGGGCAGGTGCAGCTGCGTAAGCCAGAGCAGGGGCGAGGATCTTGCCATCATTGGTGATGCGGGTGTCGTATTTGCGAACGCTAGAGAAGGCAGTGTCGACAGCTTTGCTGTAATGGGATACAGCGGAATTTCCGTCCAGGGATCGGATGGTGCTCTGGTGGGAGGTGCCCACAGCAGGGGCATGGATAGCGTAGGGTGCAGGTGCGCCGTAGCTGATGGAAGGTGCAGCGTAGCTGAGTGCTGGGGCAGCGGCAGCAGCGTAGGTCACGTGGGCGGGAGCAGCTGCTGCGTAAGTCACATGAGATACGGCAGGGGCAGCACTGTAGGCCAAAGCTGGGGCGGCAGCCAAGAGATTTCCAGCCCTGGCGACTGCGAGGACAGCGCTGAGTGCTACGAACTAAAAATTATTTGAACATATTAGAATCGTCAATCGATACAATAATAATTAATTCTACAAGTATTCGCACACACAGACAATTTCTTCTTCGAGTTTCATTATATCATATTAATAAACCCAAATTATTTAAATTGACTGAAAATATCTCATATCTTTTGATTCTTTATTACACTCAAATTTCAAGCTGAATCCTTTTTTTTTTCTATCAAAAAATTAATTCCCGAACCCAATTAAATAAATAATTTCTTCCAATCCCATTTTCTCGTTATTATCAATATTACAATTTCATCGCCACTACACGAAACCGTAATTGTTAAAATTTTTACTCAAATTTCGACAATCTCATTATACCCAATATCCACTATGTTTCTTCTTACCTTGAACATTTTTCCTAAATTTTCTGCTTGATCTCCTCACGTCTACGAACACTGTAGATATGACAACTGCGAAGAGTCAGCGCTTCGTTTTTATAGGTAAAAAGGGGCGATCCGTGTCCGGGCGTGGAGGGATGTCAATATTTCGTAATGGCCGTCCTTTTCGGCCGGTCGTGAGCTCAGGCATCTCCTTGAGTCGCGGCAAAAGGAACGAGGAGAAAATAAAATCAACCTGAGAGAGAAAGAGGCGGAGGCCGAAGGTCTGGGTTATTCTTACAAGTAGATACACTTTAACACAGTTCCTTACGTACAACGAATGCATCAATAGGTTTTTGTAAAGCCGCATTTTGATTTTGCGTAACGCTCACTTACCGACATCCGTCCTAAGGTCACTCGACCTTTTTACCGACCGTGCAATTCACGTATAAAAATAATTCTATTTTTCACCACATTGTTACCGACCAAAACATTTTCTGCTTGAATTCAAATCAACAATTACAATGAAATATTCATTTATTTACTTTTTACAGCCAACGAATTCGCCTCGGTTCATACTCGTCTGACCATATATCCACTGCAACTACTGCGGGAACATCTTCACTAGTAACCTAACCGCCTTGGCTGACCACGACGCTGTCTTTCTACTTAGTTCGATCCACCCATAAAGCATAGTCACGGATAAGTTTAAAATCCTCATTTCTCTCGTTTTCAAAGCTACTTTCATCAGGTTGATAATTATGATAAGATTCTCAACATGGTCCACGTAGTGATCTGTCATTTGGCCAAATGGACGCATACTAACTTTATGATCTACATGTAGGTATCACACGTGTCTCTATGGATCGCATATATAGATATAGCTATCAAAGGTGCGACCGGACCTAAAGCCTCGCCCGCGATCAAGTAATCGCATAAATGTTAAAAACATTGAACGATCCGCGATTCGAAAACTTTTACTTTCTGTTTCGAGCGACAGAAGAATCGCCGTGGGCGACAACTTGGATTAACGATTAGCGCGCCACGGAGATTCATTGAACTAATAAATATAAACGAATCATAGATACAGTCTAGTCCATACGTCAACGGTTGAAGATGTTGACGATTTTTGAAGTTGACTCATTCTTTTTTTCAGAGTGATTTTATATACCGGTTTCAAATGGTGCAATGTCTAATGGCGATCGTTGTAAGTCGTTATGGATTATTAATTAGCTAGTGACATTTTTTTTTTTCTGAATAATTCATCCGTGTGTCTCAACAAAAATGGCTACCTTGTGACTTCGTATGGACTCCTTGCGAAATTCATTATACGAGATGAAAACTGTGCTTCGTGTTTTTATATGGACTTTGGGGGGACTAATGTACCTTACGATTCTACACAGTGAATATGGATTAGTTTTGGAATACAAAGGTAGGCGTAGGGGAGAATTTCTATGTGTCAGCAGGCTAAAGATCTTGTAAAAAAGTTCTTGTATCGATAGTTGCCACACTTTGCGTAGGCAGCTTAATACATGGGTTAACACTGAAGTGACTTCATTCAAAAATTATATATATATATATATATATATATATATATATATATATATTGTATAGTCAAAAAAATTTTAGATAAGAAATATATACAAAAAATGTTTTATCAAAATCAAATTTTGACTATGCACCTTGGCAATGGAATATTTACTTTACAACCGGATACGGATGACGTGTATCTGATGGTGTAGCTGGGACGAAGGTAAAGAGAAGCCAATGATGAATTCGGTGAAGGTGATCGCCTGAAATAAGACCAAGCCCAAGAAATTTCGCCATTCTACTCCGGTTTCGTTTCAGCGAAGACGGGAAAGAGGCAAAAGGATGAAAAAAAAAGGTATTGAGGGAAAAAGAAAAGAAAAGAGCCAAGAACATTAATACTTGTCGGTATAAAAGTGAGCAAGGTGAATTTTTTACACGGACTGTAGGTTAAACGTCAGAAAGGATATTGAGTAAAAATGAGAATTGAAAATTTGCAAAAATGATTAATTTTTTTATTTAGTAATATTTGACAGTTTTAGTGTCAATTATATCCCAGGTCAATTTTTATTATGCTAATTGAACAGTTATAGTTGTCATTCGAATTACGCGTTGGACGTTTATTAAAATTGTACGTTCGAATTTTCGTATATCAATTTTTGCAGCTTACAGAAAATTTGGAGTCAGACGATAAATCGTGATTGGGAAAAAAAAAAAATGATTTTGGCAAATCTCATGATAAATCGTAGTCAAAAGTTTTTAGTCTTTAGTATAAAGATGTTATGTTGTCCCAGGCTCTGTTGCCTAAGAGACGACGTGCACGAGTGCCGTGACAGAGAAAAAAAATAACAGGTCGAGTAGCAGATTGGTCAGGTTGAAATGTAGTTTTATGCGAAATGATCTGGATTGGCTGTGAAGTTTGCGCAATTTGCGAGATTAGGTCGATCGTCTATTTGCATTTTACAAACCGTGCTGGCGACTCTGATCGTATGTATTTATAGTTGGGCCGGATGTTGCATCTTTTTTTTTAATACAGATCAGACACGTCGTATATGTAATTTCAACTTTATACGAGGAAATATAATAGTTTGAAAATATTACTTTTTTTTTTATACGAAAATTGGGCAATCGTGCAAAAACCTTATTGTCGATTGTCACGAGTTGAAATTCGTGCAAATCAATCGATTCGCGTAAATCAGGACGAGATTTCAACCACGTGGCGAATCTCATCGATAAAAAATTTCCTTTCTATAAGAAACAATTGCAACGTGCAGTCTTGTCCTGTTGCACTGTGTTCGATCTTACGTAAAGTACAGATTTAATGTAATCTCATATACGTGTTGTCTTTAAATATATTAGGTATTTTTGATTTATTTATAATAATATTATATGCATTGCAAATGTTTGTAGGTATAATTTTAATGTTTGCGAAATATGTAATTCGTCGGTCCGCGAGCTCCACGTGCTTTTTTGACAGTTCCTAAACAAAATAACGTGCACGTGTGTACATCTTAATAAAAAGTGTATACAAAGCCACGTGGCTTGCTAGAAACGTCATTGGATCTGTCAAAAATACGGATTGAACTCGTGGACCGAACTATGGAAAATTATATATTGAGTACTTAGGAGGATTTAGATGTCACATGGGGGTGTAAAATAATGAAAAAAAATAAACGGTTCAATAATTTATTGTTTTTATATTTACACAGTAGGGAAAAAGGTAAATTCTATAATGGATTTGACCACTGTCTCCCGCATGTATGATACATATTCGAAAGATTTTTTCTACAGTGACTTTCTGCAGTACTGGTGTGTTGGTAGGAAAGTGCATAGAGGGTAGAGAAGGAAAAGTCGAAAAGTAAAAGTGGATTACAAAGAAAGTGTAAGTGTACGATAAAAGTGTAGGATTGTGTCGGAGTACTGATAGCCTAGTTTTCGTATGCCAAGTACAAATTGAATCTTAAGATGACGTGATTCATTTCCCTAGGATTGATATTGACAGTCAAAGTTTCTAGTGACTTGTTCAATGTCAGCAGAACAGATGATCCGAGGTACCTAGGGATTTTTCTGATCAAAAATTTACCAAGCATAAGAGGTTCCTAGTCCAGTGAAGGTAGCATGAGCCACGACTGGGCCAGGTGCGGCAACAGCAGGTGCGCCATAGGCAAGGGGTGCAGCATACGCGGCCTTGGCGTAGAGTGGTGCAGGCGCGGCGACTGCATGGCTGGCATAGGCAAGAGGTGCAGGTGCAGCATATGCAGCCTTGGCGTAGATCGGTGCAGGTGCGGCGTAAGTGAGAGGTGCAGGTGCAGCATATGCAGCCTTGGCGTAGATCGGTGCAGGTGCGGCGTAAGCAGCCTTGATAACCGGAGCTGCAGCTGCGTACTGGTATGAAGGTGCAGGTGCAGCATAACTCAAGGTCGAATAAATTCCAGGGTTGCTAACGCGCACGTCCGACTTGCTCACGCTGGAGTAGGGCGTATCAATAGTTTTCGAGTAAGTTGAGATTTGTGCAAGATTTCCAGCACTACGCAGGATGTTTGATGATTGAGAAGTAATAGCTGCAGGTGCGGCATAGCCGATTGCTGGTGCGGCATAGCTGATAGCTGGTGCTCCGTAACTAAGGGCTGATCCTTCGATTAGCTCTGCGCTTGCGACCGACAGAGCAGCGCATAGAACGATGATCTAAAAGTTGCCGAAAAAATTACAAAATTCAAATTTACACATAAAAAATACCAAAAATTATCTTTTTCAACCAAATCAAATATAAACAGTCAAACCACCAAAATTCTCACCTTGAATGCCATTTTTGGGTTAGGTTCTCGGAAGATGCTCCACTGCAGTTGCGAGACGATAGAAAGAGAATGATGTCTGAATCCGTTCCGAATCGTATTTTTATACCCTGCGTCCCAAAGCAAAAGGAAGCAAAAGTCCAAAGAGTACCTCAACCCCCATTCTGAAAAGACCTCATCCTGCAGTGGGTTCCGCCGGTGCAACCTCAGAGGACACAGAGAGACCACAGCATTGAAACAACCGAACGAGCGAGTAAGAAGAAAGAAGAGAGTCGAAAGAGAAAGAGGACAACCCCTCCTCGTACCCCACACCCTCTCGCCCACGCTTCTTTTCTCATTCTTGACCGAACAGACTCGCCAGATTTTTGCAATGATCCGGTTTCGCTTAGGCTTCTTTTTTTTACTCGATACTCCGTCTCGCTCTTATGCAGGTGATAGTTGGTCGTCGTCTATCTTAATTTATGCAAGCACAAGCATACCCATTTCTGTATGAGATAAGAGGGTATAGATTTACAAGGTGTTACATTGCCATAAACTTTCCTCTAATTAAACCATATATAATAATAATAATAATAATAATAATAATAAATATTTAATTTTAAATAAATATTATATTATATTATATATATACCTCATTTCTTAGCATGTACAAAAATTTTTCAAAATTTTTAGCCATTAACAAAACATTGATTGCTCTTTTTTTTGTTATTTAATCACATAGATTTTTATTGTGTCCACTATAAATTCTATTTGAACTGCTGTACAATACTTGTGTATAAAACACAAATTATGTGCATTTATGACGTACAGTCAGACACAAAAAGTCAATTAACTTGTTGAAATCAGTGATGCTATCTTGACAGTGATAGGTGGTGCCCTTGTTGGCCCCAGCGGCAGTGAACGGTAGCAGGCAGCATGAACGTAACGATCATAAAGTCAGAAATAAAAATTTCATATAAAATAGGTTTAAAGACACAAATAATTTGAGATGAGTCAGAATTAATTTCGTTTAACGGTATAACAAATTACTAAACAAGGTCAATTAATTCCAGCCCGTTAAAAATCTGATACATTTTTTTATGACTGCATAAAATGCATTCTTAAAAATGCAAGTGCATGTGGAAATATGCACGTATGATTAACTGCATTCAGAACCGAGTTTTTTTATAATAAAAATTACATCGACGACCATGAACAATCAATAACCATGATGGCTAAATTTTTCAAGTGTTTTCATAAGTAATAATCGTTTGCCATGGCGTCCTCGCTGAGCTAATTCGAGAGTAGCAAACTGGTCAAAGATCGTGGAACCTGACCCAAATAGGGCCTCATATATATATATATATATATATATATATATATATATATATATATATATATATATTGTATATCTATA